>JADBJO010007344.1:0-114649 GCA_016801955.1 Conus betulinus | reverse complement strand
TTAAACATATTTAATACTTGTATAAAAGAACAGGCAGAGTGCATGAGAAAACAAAATAAGGATAAATACTAATCAACAGAATGATGATTGTTTGACCGTGAATGTTATAAAAGTAAAAAAAAAAACCCGTGAAAACAGCTTCTGCGAATATCCAGAAAGACGCTAGACGATGTAGACAGAGACATTTATGTAAAGCTCGAAGGGAGTATAAGAATCTTTTGAAGAGGAAGGAGAACGAATATAATTCTACGTTATTATGCAGTTTGATTAATTCAGTAAACATTAGTTAGAAAAAGTAATACGCGTAATAATATTTCAGTCAATGATTGGTATTCAAAGAACTTCTCGAAAAAAGATATTGAAGAAGACGTGCAAGAAGTAGAAGACGTTACCTTTTCTTGATATTGATAGTGAAGCAGGTGTTCTCGACCGCCCAATTTCAAGAGTAGAAGTAATCTCAGCAATTAAAAAACTAAAAAACAGAAAAGCTGCAGGCCCTGATGGTATAGTTGGAGAATTGTTTAAAAATGCTGGAAATGCCGTAATTGATTTTTTGGTCATATTTTTTAATGTACATTTTGACAAAGGGATATTTCCTGATGACTGGACAGAGTCGATTACATTGCCATTATTTAAAAAAGGTGAAGTCAGCGATCCAGGCAACTACAGGGGCATATCACTTTGTGATATAGGTAATAAATTATATAGTTCAATAATCAACTGTAGATTGCAAGAGTGGGTCGAATATAATAATAGCACTGGCGAATGGCAGGCAGGTTTTAAGAAAGGTTATTCAACTATCGACCAAATGTTTACACTTTTAGCTATTATACAGAAACAGTTTTCATTAAATCGCAAATTATACATAGCCTTCATTGATTTCGAAAAGGCATTTGATTCAGTCTCCAGAAAATTACTTTGGCCAATACTTAAAAAGAATGGAATAAAGGGTAAGATACATCGATGTATTAAGAGCATGTATGATTGTGTAAAAGCGAGGGGTAGATGTGGTGGAGACTTTACAGACTATATAATGTGCACAAAAGGGGTGAAACAAGGGGATGCCTGTAGTCCTGCTTTGTTTTCCCTATTTATTAACAAATTAGCACAAGAAATAATAGAGAACAGAAGACATGGTGCAACCCTGTCTCCAGATACTGTTGAACTGTTTATTTTGTTATTGGCAGATGATATAGCTTTATTGTCAGAAACCCTAGTTGGCCTCCAGACCCAGTTTGAACATTTATGTAATGCAGCATCAAGACTCCAACTTAAGGTGAATATGAGAAAGAGCAATATTGTTGTATTTAGAAAAGGAGGTTACCTGCAGCAAGAGAGAGGTGGTCGTTCAACGGGGAACAAATGGATGTGGTTAACTGTTATAAATATCTTGGTATTAATTTTTCTACCCGGCTCAGTTTTGTGGCTGCTTGTAAAGATCTCGCTAGCAGGGCAAGAAATGCATTACTATTTATTTCTTCAACGATTATACAAACTTAATAACATTTCGCTTAAAGTAATGTTGAAAATTTTTTTATACTCAGGTGCAACCCATTGCTCTCTATGGTGCTGATTTGTGGGGACTGGATGCGACCGCTGTTCATATTGAAAAGGTTCATTTGTATGCCCTTAAAAGTTTTTAGGAGTCCATATAAAAACACCCAACAAGTTAGTTTATGGAGATACTGGACGTTATGCTATTCATATAAATTCACGTGTGCAATGTGTTAGATACTGGCTAAAGATACTACGGATGACTGATAACAGGTTAGCCTTCAAAGCTTATAAAATGTTATTTTGGTTGGATTCACGTGGTAAGACTACATGGGCGTCAAGTGTTCGTAAGATATTATTTTTAAATGGCTTTGGATTTGTATGGCTGAACCAGGGTGTGGAAAATGTAAAACACTTTTTTGCAAGTATTTCGTCAGAGACTGATAGATAACAGGTGGCAGTACTGGCATGAACATATTCAGGAAAGTGATAGGTTTTCATGGTATAGAACGTTTAAATCATCTAGTAATAATTGCGAAATGTACCTTCACTTGATATTGACAGACATATTAAAAATTACATGACGAAGTTTAGATTTGGTGTGTCAGACATAGTTGTGCATCATCAACAGTATAATGTTATTTCTGACAGCAGTTTGACATGCCCGCTCTGTCAAAAGGCAAACAATGATGAAATACACTTTTCGTTCATCTGCCCTGTTCTCAGTGACTTACGGCAGGAATATATTCCATTCAAATATTATGTAATTGTAAAACCCATCTCAGTTTCGTGTCACTCTATTAATGGCGAATTAAAATGCAATTATTGTGAGGAATTTGTGCAAATATTTGTATAGAGCTTTTAAGAAGCGAGCTGTTATGTTTACCTAAAAGTGTATGAAGGTGCCGATGTTGTTTGAATACCGCTTCATTAGTATGCAGTTAATACCTGAGTCAGTAGATTGTACTTCATGCGCTGGTATAACAGATTGTACTTCATGCATTTTCATGCATGTTATTGTTGTTGTTACACGCACCATGCTTTGTTTTGAGAATAGTCCCCCCTTCAGAAGGGGCTGTGGCCTATCCTGAATAAAATTTAACTTCATTTCATTTCATTTCTCTCTCTCTGTCATACACGCACGCACACTAAGTTACACACACACACACACACACACACACACACACACACACACACACACACACACACACACACAGAGTTTTCGCTAAGTTCCGAATGCTTTGAAACTAGTTTGAAAACGAGATAAATTATCCAGGACACAAAGATGTCTTCATACATTTTTCTTTGATTTGATGACGTTTTGCCTGATGGCTTCCTCTGCGTGTAATGAAATTAGCAGGCAGGCCCTACAACTTCATATCTAAAAATGAAATTTGACACTGAAATAAAACATGAAATTGACAGCAGCGCTACTGAAAGCAAGGCGAAATACAGAACACACACAAAACAATGTGTAGAGTAACATAGATTTGATATACAATAGATAACAGAGAAGTGAATGTACGACAAATATGTCTTCTTCAGACATTACAAACAACACGAAAAACATGCTCAAAACAAAGACCAACAGCAGTCACCATGAGAAACAGCGCCATTCTCATGCTAACTGCTGTCGGGGGCTTATTTGGTACTCTGTTGTTGTTGTTGTTGTTGTTGTTGTTGTTGTTGTTGCTACTGCTGTTGTTGTCGATTGCATTTAACGTCTGAGGAAGACATTAGCCTATCTGTCGAAAATTCACTTGTCTAGTGTGGTGGCCACCAATGCAACCTTGAAAAATAGGGTAGGCTTACACAACATTTTTCACTAGTTTTGACATTTCTGATACATGCTGATCTCATTTTCGATTGATGCCTACCTAGCACCTTTGGGCAGATTAATATACTCAAGATGGCATCCAAGACAGTGGTCAAAACGTAAGAGCAAATTAACACTCCGTGTCAAATTGAATTGTTTTTGTAGCAGAAAAAAATAGATGAAAAAGATGTCTTGTCTGATAACGAAACTTTCCAGCACGCGCCAAAATGGCATCAAAAATATCTCTCTCTCTCACACACACACACACACACACACACACACACACACACACACACACACACACACACACAAAGAAAGAGAGAGAGAGAGTTCAGCTGCTGATATATGTACTGTTCTGGAATACAGGTGATATAAATGCTTATTCTGAATGAAATTTTCTTTACTCTTCTTTGGCGATCAGATCAGTTTTGTCTGCTGTCACTGTCAGTTCTGCGTCATGAGCTTGCATTGGTTCTTGTGGTCTGAGCTGATATTCTCCTTTAGCTATTTCAGCATCCCAATTTGACTCAATACGATGTTTGATGCTGTATTATAGGCAGAGATAAAAATCATACATCACTCTGAGTTTGTTGATGAGGTATCCTAAAAATCCATTTCATTGTTCCTTCTTTGGGGAAATGTATGATCCACAGTGAGGAACACTATCCATAATGATCACAGTAAGCAAGTTAGTGTGTGCATGCAGAATACTCGCACTGAGATTTCTTTCTCTAGATAGCCCCTTAGGCTTTGCTGGCGGGGGCATCAATACTTGAAGATAGGCTAGTTTTTTAAAATGCTTCTAGGCCTGAAAAGTCGAAGATGCTGTCTGGCCTAAGCGCAACGTGGTAAGGAGTTGATGCCCCTGGTAGGGCTTCCCATGTCAGACAGGCTAAGGGTGAGGATCCTGACTAACTAATAGTAACCCACCTTTCTCCTTTTCTTGTTTTCTGCCTTTCTTATTTGGCTCTTTCTATCTTCGTCTCCCCTTCAAGTCTTCTTTCCCACACTCTTTTCTCTCTGTGGTCTTCTTCAGACCCGCCGTGTTTGCCGTGCGGTGCGACCTGTGACGGAGGGGGATGAGATCCTGGTGATTGAGAGGGCCAGCGCCCTCAACACATCATCACTTTGGCTCAAACCTCTCCTAGACAGGAGGTACACTCTGGCCCAGGTGTATCAATCGGCCCCCCCCCCCCCCCCCCCCCCTTCATGGGGCTGGGTCAAGACAGGCAGTTCTCCGGCTGGCCAAGTTAACCCCTGCAGTGCTTAGCTCTCTGTTCCCGGGAGTTGAGCATGATCAGGGGGGATAGGGTTAGTGGCGCTCTGTTTGTCGTATATCTCTCCTGAAGCCTGGAAGGGGTCAAGACAGTGATTTCTTGGCCCTGGCCCCTTTGTTGGACTCCATGGTGGGTGGGTAAAGGTAAGACGAAAATTTATACACATAAAACATGGCTTCATCTAAAAAATCATTCCCCCCATAAAAAAGAGAAAGGCAGTGGACCCCATTTCCAGACAACCAGATTCAGACAGTGACTCAGATATGGAGACGAGACAGAGGACAGGTTTTTGGCTTCCTGGCTTGTGATTGAAGGGACAGAACAGGAAAAGCCTATTTCCGCTCTGAGTCCTTTTGCAATTCAGAAGGGCTTTCAAGGTCTAGCAGGCGACCCTCAGTCAATAAAAAGGCTACGGAACGGCTCATTCCTCGTCCAGTGCAGATCGAAGAAGCAATCGGAACAGCTGCTGAGGGCAACACGGTTCGTGGACAGAGACATCCGGGTGACTCCGCATAAGCAGTTAAATTCGTCTAAAGGAGTTATTCGGTGCCCGGATTTGAAAGGTGTCTCAGAAGCGGAGATCAAGACAGAGCTTGCATCCCAAGGTGTGACGGAGGTGCATAGGGGACAGTTAAAAAAGGTGCAGAAAGAGTGCCCACCAACACCCTCTTTCTGACATTCTGCAACCCTTTGCTACCTCCGGTCATTAAAGTAGGCTACTAAATGTCCGTGTTCAAATGTATGTTCCGTCCCCGATGAGGTGCTTTCAAATGCCAGAGGTTTGGACATGTCAGAGACCGCTGTTCCGGGGAGAGAGGTGTGTGGTGTTTGCTGCAAGGCAACCCATGATGGGCCGTGTAAAGATCCGGCTCATTGTGCGAACTGCGGTGGCGACCATCCCTCCTCTTCACGCTCCTGCCCTGTTTGGATTCAGGAGTCCAATATCCAGAGGGTTAAAACCGAAAAGAAAAATCTCTTTTTTTTTGAGGCCGTAGACAGGTTGTTGGCAGCCAAGCATCAACAGTTTCTTCGTATGCTTCAGCAGTTAAGAAAGTTCCGACCCGTTCAGTCTGCTGCCAGACTGATGAATTTATTTTCACAAAAACGTTGGAAAGTAGAATGTTAAACTCTGGAAGCAAAGACCACCACCCCCAGTCCAAGGTGGGTGCCCCTGGTGGAGGCAAAAAATCCACCACCCCTCAGACTGCCCAGCAGTCTACTCCTTCTGCTGCTGGGCAGATTAAAAAGCCAGCCCCTCCCGCCTCGAACTTCCGTGAGCAGTGCCCGTGTGGGCAAGGGAGTTCAGTCCAGTGGAGAGGTGGAGATGAGAGAAAGAAACCTCCACCATCTCCCAAACCCAGGCCCTCTTCACCTGTGGGCAAGCCTGCCAACAGGTCTAAAGACTCCAACAGTCTTGTCCAGCTTTCTAATAGATTCACTCCACTGGATGCAGATGATGACGAGGAGATGACCTGATTTCTCTCCTATTCATTCTCTGCACCATGGACAGTACAGTAATCCATTGGAATATCCGTGGTTTACATTCAAACTTTGAGGAGCTACAGCTTCTGTGTCAAACGTCAAACCTTACGTTCGTAGCTCTTCAAGAAACTAAAATTCAAAGCCAGAAGACCTTCACTCTTTCTGGCTTTAATATTCTTTCCAAGCCTGCACAACCATCCACATTGGGAATGTCGGGCGGTGTTGCCCTTCTTTTACATAAAACTTTGCTGTTTAGTCCTGTCGCTCTGACTACCTCCCTTCAAGCTGTAGCTGCGAGAGTCACTCTCCACAAGACTATTACAGTTTGCTCACTCTCTCTCTGCCTCCTTCTGTCCCGGTTTGTCGTCAGGACCTTGTCAGTCTGATGGGAGAGCTTCCTCGGCCTTTTCTGCTGTTGGGTGATTTCAATGGACACAACCCCCTTTGGGGTAGTGTGAATTCGTCATCCAGAGGTCTGCTTCTTGAAGATGTCCTTTCAGATTTTGATTTGTGTGTGTCTGAACGATGGAACTCCAACTTACCTCCACTCCTCCACAGGTTCACTTTCGTGTATAGATTTGTCGATTTGTGACCCCTCGCTGGTCCTGGACTATGAGTGGTCTGTCCATGACGATCTGCACGGAAGTGACCATTTCCCTGTTCTTTTAAAACCTGTAGTAACTGAAACCGCCTCTGTCTCACAACATCTTAATATATAGAAGGCAAACTGGAATCTTTTTGCAACCAGTATTTCAAAAGAATTCCAGGAAATTGATTTTCTTCAGAGTCCAGACCCAGCAGAATCTCTGACCAATACTGTGATAAACTGTGCAAAAATCTGTATTCCAATGTCTTCCGACAAATCCCAACTGCCCAAAACACCCTGGTTTAATTCTGACTGCCAACTAATCTCAAAAATACGCAAACGTGCTCAGCGTCAGGTATACCAACGACCTTCAGGTCCCAACGCTCGAGCCCATCAGAAACTCCGTGCTAAATCGAGGCACACTTTTCAAAATCAGTAAACGTCAGTCTTGAGAAACTTCTGCTCCGGGCTGACATCTAAAACTTCAAAGAAAAAAGTTTGGAACATCATCAGAAAAATCAAAGGGAAGAACACCAACCCCTCCATTCATCACCTGAAACTTGCCGATGCTCTGATCACTGACAAACAAGCTGTTGCCAATCTGTTGGCCTCCACCATCCAACAGAACTCCTCATCTTCAAATAAATCTGCAGCCTTTTTAAAAAACAAGCAAATCAGAGAGAAATCTTCATACAATTTCACATCAGACAACTCTGAAGCTTACAATCTTCCGTTTTCAATCAATGAACTAAAATCAGCCTTACAAACCTGCAATGATTCTGCCCCTGGTCTGGATGACATTCATTATCAGGTGTTGAAACACCTTCCAGAAAGCTGTCTCCAGACCCTTCTTAAAGTCTATAACCATATCTGGACCACAGGGTGCTTTCCCGCCCTCCTGGCGGAAAGCCCTGATCATTCCCCATCCCAAAGCCTGGAAAGGACCCTACCAACCCATCAAACTATCGCCCAATAGCTCTGACCAGCTGCCTGTGTAAGCTGATGGAAAAGATGGTCAACTCCCGTCTGATGTGGAAGCTGGAAACCGATGGCCTTTTGGCCAGTGAACAGTGCGGGTTCCGCAAGTACCACTCGACAGTTGACCATTTAATCCGTCTAGAAACCACCATCCGCAACGCCTTTGTCAATAAGCAGCATGTGGTCGCTATCTTTTTCGACCTAGAAAAAGCGTATATGACACCACGTGGAAATCAGGAATCCTTATGGATTTGCATAAACTTGGTTTTCGTGGTTATCTGCCTCTATTTATCAAAAACTTTTCTGGCTGATCGACAATTCCAGGTGCGTGTTGGCACCACACTCTCGGACATCCATGGGCAGGAGTTGGGTGTACCTCAGGGGAGCATCCTTTCTCCTGCCCTTTCAGCATTTTCAATTAAAATCAACGGGACATTGTGAAATCGGTAAGCCAGGGCTCTGAGTCCTTTGTTGTTGACGACTTCGCGCTGTACGCAGTTGGAGCTTCTTACGCCAGCGTACAACGTCGACTCCAACTTTGTGTCAACAGGATTCAACAGTGTGGGCCGAGGAAAACGGGTTTTTACTTTTCACGCCAAAACCCAGTCCATCCATTTTCACAATTTTTCGTCAGTTTTTTGCTGATCCTGAAATTCTTCTGGATAAGTCCACCATTCCAGCTGTTAAGGAAGCCAAATTTATGGGGGTTATTTTTGATCAAAAACTGAACTTTCTCAGCCATATTAAAAACCTCAAAACTTCTTGCCAGAAAGCTCTGAATATTCTACGGGTTGTAGCACACACTGACTGGGGCGCTGATAAGAAAACTCTGCTGCACCTTTACAGAGCCTTGGTCCGTTCCAAATTGGATTATGGTTGTGCTGTGTACGGCTCTGCAAGACCATCTTACCTCAAACTCTTGGACCCTATCCCACCATCAAGGGCTTCGTCTCTCTCTCGGAGCATTCCGCACCACCCCTGTGTACAGCCTGTACGCAGAGGCAGGTGAACCCTCGCTGTCCAACCGCAGCTGGCTGAAACTATCTTTAAACTACTATATCAGACTGTTCTCTGAACCAGAAAACCCTGCCTATGACTGTGTCTTTGACCCTCAGTTCCAAAGCAAATTCGAAAACAACCCTACCTGTATTCCGTCGTTTGGCCTTCGTATGCAGCCTCACGCACGGGAATGCAGGTCTAGACCTAGGAGTTGTGTCTGATTTTTCAAAGTTTCCAGATGAGCCTCTCCGTGGACCTTTTTCACACACAGAGAGATTCGTTTTGATCTTGCAGCTTTTCGCAAAGAGTCCACCAGCTCTCTGGCATACAAGGCATTGTATGCTGAGCTCTGTTCCAAACTCCCATCCTACCAGAAAATTTTCACTGACGGTTCCAAGTCTGAAGATGGAGTGGCCTGTGCAGCCTACTGCCCTGGTGCTCCTTCTCAAATACTGTTAAAAACATATTCCTTCAGACGCTTCTGCTTACTCTGCTGAAGTTACAGCTCTGGTTCTGGCACTAAGAATATCTCACACAGTCTCCAAAGAGGGACTTTCTGGTTTTGTCGGATTCACTGTCAGCTTTGGAGGCCATATCTGGCCGCAACCTTCAGCACCCCGACTTTTTTACACTTTTTTTTAACTTTTTACCAAGTTGAAAGTAGAGGGTTACAACATTCTTCTGGCTTGGGTTCCTGGTCATGTTGGCATTGGAGGGAACGAAATGGTGGATCATTTGGCCAAGAATGCCACAAGAGAGAAAAACTGTCAAACACACCTATCCCCTGCTCGGATCTGAAACCCAAAATTAATGATTATGTCAGAGACCTCTGGCAGGAGGACTGGAATACACAGACAAATAACAAACTCTTTCAGATCCGTCCAAACTTAAAGGAGTTCCTCTCATCTTCGTCTGGTGGTCGTAAAGAAGAAACAGTTCTGTGCCGGCTGCACACTGGCCATTCGTATTTTACTCATTCATTCCTACCTTTTAAAGAGTGAAGAAGCTCCGTGGTGCATTCCATGTCATGTGCCACTCACAATGAAACATATTCTTTTGGAGTGTTGGGACTTGCACGAGTGAGACACAAACATTTTACAGCAGATTCCATGAAAATCCTGTTCAGAGATGTCCCACCTGACGTGATCTTTGGGTTTTTTTGAGAGATTAACATTTTTCATCTGATTTAAGATTTTACCGAAGAAAGATTTTTTTACGAAGTTTCTGGTGCGTTTCTAGAAGATATCATTTAAAGAGATGTGTGAAAGTTTTTTTTTTTTTTTTTTTTTTTTTTTTTTTTTTGGTGAGTAAAAATCCAGATCCTCTTTTCATTTTCTTTTTGCTGACTGCCACGGTGACAATATTTGAGCAAAACGGGGAATGGAAACTTTCAGGCTAAAGAAATTCAAATCTTTCTTCTACAATGCCAACAGCTTTGTCAAAATGCACCTTGTGGCCAGCGTTTAATTTTTATGCAGCATTGACAGTTGGATGGATGACTTTCAGGACTGAGGAAATTAACGCAGGTTTTACATTTTCACTTAATTTGTTCTCTGTCCTTGCTGTCCGCCTCGAATCTAGACTTCATTTCTTCAGCCCTTATGAATACTAACATGCTGCAATGTAGTCATTCTTCCCTGGTGTCATATCCTTTATGAGTTGACAGCAAACGTGGAGGTTGTGTACCCATGTGTCCGCTGTGCTCATGCGCTGAAGGCGATGCCAGTCAGTGCTACTGGGCCGCGACCATTTTGCATGAAGGTTATTGTTTGACCACAGTCCATTCCATATGCCTGGTGTGTGTCTCATGACTCGGTCACCCTTCATGAGCTTTTCTATGATCTTGCTGGGAAGCCTTTTCACGGAACGAAGGTAACAGAGGCCAGTTGGGTGTAGTTCCTGCACACGGCAGAAAAGACGAAGGTTCCCATGGCACACACTACGAACAGGTGCAAGGTCCAATCACCTTCTCTCTTAGCCCTTATGACTTTGATCAGTCCATCCACCCATACCTTTGCTGTCCTGCTAGAAAGGTTGTAATCAGCCATTTTCGTAGAAGTTCTATTCACAGGTGTGAGTGTTTGGAAGACCTGTTCAAACTTTTTCATACTGAGCATGTGTAATACTCTTGCAAATAAAGCCTTCATCGATTCTTGAGTCCAGTGTTGGTCATGACAGCACCAACAGCGCCAATAAAGCTCATTAACATGTACGTGCCTTTCAAATGAGTCACAGAATTATTACACTTCTCGGTATAAACCCAGATTGCGATCAGCATGACCTGATAAACTGCCAGTCAGCTGTGAAGATTTCGAATGAGTAGCTAGACAGTGCTTTGAGCCTCGAACGTTCCCTGTCATCATGGTAGTAGGATCTGATAGCCCCCCATATCCATGAGAAGCATGTGCATGGTAGCCTTCTTCACGTGTCTTTTTAGTATCAAATTTTAAACGAATCTTGAAACTTCTGATGCCGAAGGAGTTTCTATGACCTTTTTTTTAATTCAAGGGGGGAGGGGGCAGTCTCATGTACTACACCGCTTCAGTTGCATCACTCCCACGCAGCTCATTCCATCTCCAGTCCACAGTCGCCTCTGGCTTGTCCTGCTGCATCCTTAGCGCCAGCAAACTACAGAGCAGTCAATATCATGTTGTCATGGGGCAATCGACCAGAGAAGACACTACAATGCTGCAGAGTCACTATTGTTGTGTTCAGTGGTGCCTGTTCTGATCCAGCATACCCAGGACACCGCTAATGAAGCCCTCTTCTGACAGCAGTGGTTGCTAGGTCTCAGAGCGGGCTTGAAAGTCCCTCTCCTGAGAGCACCCAAGTCCATCCAGCAACAGTCCCCAGAAACTTACCAATACCGATGACGCGGACACAAACTCACAAAGGGCGTAGATGAGCAGAAGAAATCAAATATTGAGGTCTTGACAAGAGCTGGGTACGAAGGACCACAGAATTTGCAATTTTTTTTTTTTTTTACGTGGATGACGAAGATAAGGATGAAGAAGATGGTGCTACGGTGTAATCTTCTGGCTAGAGACTACATCATAGATAAGCCATTCGATTTTTAGACTTTATCAGCCTTATGCCTAAAGCACCATACAGTTTCATAGGCAGTTTTGGAATAAACCAGAAGGGAGGTATGAATAGTAACTTGCCTTTTTTTTCTCCTGATTGGTGTGGATCGGCTCCCTCCAGTCTGTTTATTTGAGAGGGCATTTCCGACAATAAATGTCTGCGCATCTTGAGCTTGCTGACATCAGCATGGCGTTGACTTGAAGTGGAAAGTCGAAAGACAACAGATTGGCTGCTCCTGCTCTCGATTTTGAAGAGAGGACAGTATTGTATAATGTCGAGTTGAAATTAAAACAAAGCAAAACAAAATAAAACAAAGCAAAAATTGTTCCAAAGTGGGTGGGGGTGACAATGTACAGTAATAAAGAAATGTGTTAAGAAGTTTAAAGTTTAAGCATTCCTTGTTAGCTTTGTTCCAAAATCAATGTTGCAAAATTAGAATACTATGTTTTCTGTTGTTCTGTCAGTAAAACACATTTGTGTTTACTTTGTGTGTGTGTGTGTGTGTGTGTGTGTGTGTGTGTTAGACAGAGAGATGAGAGAGAGAGCATGTGTTGTGTGCATGTGTGTGAATGTGTATTGTGTGTGTTAGAGAGAGAGAATGAGAGAGAGAGTGTGTGTGTTGTGTGCATGTGCATGTGTGTGAGTGTGTATTTGTGTATGTGCTTGTGCATATGTGTATGTGTTTTACTCTGAAATGCTAATGCAACATTCAAGTACTTTAAAATGTAATTCACTATAATTGACATTTGTCAGGACACTGAGAGAGAGAGAGAGAGAGAGAGAGAGATACAGCGAGAGACAGAGAGAGAGAATAGCTAATGCCACCCATTTTAAAAAATCTCATCTTATAGTTTGTTTCTTTTTTTTTCATTTCCAGCATTTTACATGATCCCCTTCTCCATTCTACCTACACTCACACACCTACCAATTCCAAATAAAGCAGCATCAGATTTACATTCTGTTCAAGAAGATATTCTCCCCCAAACTATTTTGATACAATCTTGAGATATCTTGGATGAAAACTCTTAAGGAAAGTGTTTGAAAGGCTTTTCACTTAAAACAGTCACTGTTTCAAGAAAATCTAACCAGATCCCAAATTTGATCATTACCTTCTTTGACTATTTTTCAGCTCATATATGAAAACCGTTAAAGGTGACTTTGAATCATTTTGTGGTGGACAGTTGCAGTTCTCAAAATATTACTTTCAGAATACTGATCAAACAGTGATATACACAACAAACACAATGGATAACAGTGAACATGTTTTATTGCAATAATATGTTATATAAGAGTAAAAAATCAAAACAATTAAGGTTGAATATATGTTATAACTCAAAGTGTGCCTCCAGGGACTTTTTTTTTCTTCAAAAATTATTTTCAGTTATTTTCTTTCACTGATCAATGAAAACATTTCATAAGGACGTTGAAAATTACCCTAGTCCTTGATGGTAAATGGTAATCACTGCTCTTATGTTTGAAACATCAGCATACCAAATCAAGCATTCACAGCAGTTCAAAAGTATGGTTAAGACATTAAGACATTACAACTCGCTGTTTTCATTTGCCAAGTGAACAAACCCTATACATAACTGTTTCATCGACATATTGATGTGATATTGAAATAACCATAGATTTTCTAGACATCCAACTGGACATATCCTATTTTAAAGAAAGGCTTTAATGTGTACATCTTCAAAACAAAAAATACACACGGTGCACAGAGATCTATAAACGTATCGAGCAGCCACTTTAAATGTGCACTATCCACTTACTCTTTCCAGCCATTCAAATATCATATGAGTGCTTAGGTTGTAAAGTAAAGCTTCATGACTATTATCATGCTCATCAGCACATATACTAGTGGTTGAAACTGGATTTAAGAGTTCTTGACTTTGGTCCGAGACGAACATGCTATGATGATGAACCCTGAGTAAATTCTACCAATGACCAATATCTCAAAATACACTGAAATTTACTGTATATATAATAAAGACTACAACAGTCAGGTAACATGTCTTCATCGTATTTAGTGGCTTTAAATGCAATGAATGTGACTAAGTTTGATTCAAAGCCGTTCTTAACAGGACAAACATTTAGCTCATAAACCCTGTTGTGTTGTCATATGATCTTGACTCAACCACAGATTAGCACTGTTTTAACTCCATAATCCTTTGGTTTTTGAATCACAATACTCAAGTTATGTATTAACAAAAAATAACAGGTTAAAACAAAAATGTTCTCTGTGAAACTCAAGTTTGCTCGATTGGAACTAATCATAATAGCTCTCATATCTTTTAGCAGAATAAAAGAATGCCAAGTTGAATTTAAGTTGTAACTTTTTTCCTTTTTCTTGTCTTTCTTTTTTTTTTTTCTTTTCTTACAACCATATAATTGATGGAACTTTTGGGGGGAAAAGTACGGAAAGAACAATTAAGAACCAAGAGATCGTTATAGGCAATTTCATAGCCTATTCAGAACAGTTTTAAGTTCAGGAGGCCAAATTGTTTTCTTCTGCTGCATGCACACAGTGTGTTGCTCAATTTGTTTTCTTCTGCCCATGCAGTTAGTAGGCTATGCTGCCACATATGAAAATACACCTTGTTTTGATAATTAACCAGTTACCCTCTAGCAGTTCATGTTACTTGCATGCAAGAATTTGTAATCACTTTCTTTAATGCCAAATATGGTGCATTAAACCAGCAGTCAAATACTGTGTTATGAGAACTAGAGGATTGTCTCACAAAGAACGAGTTTTATATCACAGAGCATATTCAAGAGCACCCTGAGAGCTTTACAGTCCATAATTACAAATAAACAATGAACAAGAAATGCAGGTCTGTTCAAATTCTGTGTAACTTCTGCAATGTCTCTGATTATGAAAACCAAGAATATGTATGTTGTCTAGATCTACAAGCTAAAGGCATAACAGTTACAGCTAGGTGACATACCTCATTCATGAAATAAACTACATGCAGCACATCATGACATTTACTCAAATCTCAGTGAAAAAAAAACCTGAAAATGTTTTCATTATTATGTTGGAAGTTCAGATGCATAACACTGCAGCAAAAGAAGAGTAAGTTAACTGTCATGGAACACAAAGCAGTTTTGGTCACATCTGTCATCACAACCACGTGATCACAGCATGGATGCATAGGCTCAAAAACTAGCATTCTGCAAATGTACAAATACACTATTTCACATTTCTCACTGCAAGTTCACACTTATAAACATTTCACAATTTTATGTTTGCGTTTAGAAAGGAGTTTTTTTTAAATAACTCAAGCACTAGCCCTGAACTTATGTTCTTTTTTATTTAAATGGCACAGTAACAATTTGCACAGTATATAAAAAATCCTATGTAAAAGTACGCTTCAAAACAAAGCAACGGGGGAGAAGAGGGAGAGGGAGCAACAAGTATTTGAACATTGTATGGAATGTTTGGTTTGTTCACTCAAAGAAAAATGTTGTACAGTCATACACAACTTTCACACATGATTTGGACTGGGTGTGGATGGGCAGCTTATTCAGTCATGTTCAGTTCTGTCTAGCTTATAATGTCCTGAAAAAATTTCTCTTTGTCGAACTGTCTTATGATATAATCAAGGCTTTTAAAACGAACTGACACCCCTGACAATGAAAAAGATTATACCCATCACAAAATACAATGCAGCAGGACTAATGTTTAAGTCTGCATAAATACATGTAGCACAGCAGCACTGACTGAAAACACAATGGTGCAGTAAAAATACAAATAAACAAACAGAATATTGTCAAATTGGGCAAGATGATGAAGTCAAATTTTAAAGATAAAACAATCAAGTTCAAACTCAAACACAGTAAACTTTTTTTTTGTTCAAAACCAATACAAACTATCTCTCAAAACACTTAACAATAATTAAAACTGTAATACAAACTCACTCTCTCCCCACTCAGATAAAGTGCGTTCAAACTGTCTTCAAAGTTCATCCCTATTCTTCTCAATCCATGACTGGACAGACTTGAGGTCAGATCTCACTTCACCATGATCAACAGTTGGCAGTGAGCTGCACACATCAAACACAAATCGAAGCTTTGTCAGTGCACATGACTCCCATTTGAGGACCCTACTATAACATACCAAACACAAACCTTTATTGGTTCATGACTCTTACTTCACAACCCTATCACTTAAATATTACATGTACACACATATCTTTCTTCCTAAGAGTAAAATTCCAATTCATTGTGAGAGATAACGAAAAGAATATACATACCTTTGAGGAACACATAGAATAACAGGTAAAAACACTTCAATCAACCCTCAGGTCTTTTTCAAACACTTTAATCAACCTTCAGGTCTTCTTCAAACACTTCAGTCAACCCTCAGGTCTTTTTCAAACACTTCACTCAACCCTCAGGTCTTTTTCAAACACTTCACTCAACCCTCAGGTCTTTTTCAAACACCAGATAATGTGATGACCAGAATCTGTTTGAAACACGCTCAAACGAGTTTGAATGTTTTTTTTTGTTATGTCTTAGTCTGTCATGTATTACATGTTTCAAACTTGGGGGTGAAAGGCCTCTAACACTTTGTTACGTTTGTAACATTCTTGTTCTTGTCCAGTCTTCTCAGTGGGCTTTATCTAACCAAAACCGGAAATCCATGTATCAGGAAACTTTACAAGAAGAACAAACTGTCCAGGTAATTGCATCACAGGAATGAGACATTTGCACTAAAAAAAAACAAATAAAACTTCAAAAATACCTCATCTCCCATGTTGTTTGTTTGCTTGTTTAAGCTATACATACCGATTTTGTGAACATCATACTTCTTGAAATCTTTATTACTCAATTTTGTACAATTTTTGACAGTTTTAAAAGGACGGAATTCTAAAAGCGAAATATGTCTTTTAGTTGAATAAGATTATCTTTAGCATGATCCTCTGTATAAGACATAAGTTCTTCGAAAATAAGAAAGTTTCACAATTTAGGTCACATGACTTTGTAGGCAGGTAGATAAGTGACCAGTGAGTTGAAAATGTCCAGAGAGGATTATCATGTGTAAACGTAAATTTCAAAGCTCACATCTGACAATTATCATATAATTTGGAGATTTTTCTATACAGTAAGGCTTAATGATGTGATCTAGCAAAACATAAAATCACACACACACACACACACACACACACACACACACACACACACACACACACACACACACACAAACACACTCATATGCACAAAATAACCTGTTCAACATCAAAATAAATTAGCAAGAAGGTACACAAATGGATTTTACGACAACACATACAAGTACTATTTAAAATTTCAGTCACTTACTTGATGATTTTAGCAGAGACTCGGTCTATGAATCCACCTGTAGAGAAAAAGAAAAAAGTTGGGAAAATGAGACTGAAACACAATGGATTTTAATCAACAATCTTTCTGTATTCCCTCCTCACAATAACTCCAAATTACCATTTTGTGATGAATCATGCCTTGCACTCTGTTATATTAAATATACCTCTGTAATGAGACCACTGCCTATTCCAACGTTCAACCAACCTAACGAATGCCCGTGGACACTTTTTGGCTATTACTCTTTTTACGCAAATATTGTCTGAAAGGCTGCCAAATTATGATCTAAAACTTTCCTGTTTGCTGTTTAGTCTGCCAGCAATGATTTATCAAAAGCACTGAACCATTCTTTAAACATACTTTGAACCAAATTATAAAATGTAAAATCTGATGAAAATGTTGACCATCTTATCACGCTGGAGGTCACAGAATCAAAGAAATTATTTTACCAGTTCGTACTTAGTGTTTTTGCCAGATTTAAGATGATCCCAAAGCTAACTGGATGATTTTGAACTTTCTGAGCAAAGTCAAAGGAGGAATATTATGTCTTTCAATGGAGAAAATGGCTTCTTCTCTTTCACTTCTGTCTTAATTCAAATGCAGTTTAAAGTTGGACTATCATGTCAAAGTAACCTGTACACATCCACTCAAACTAGATCTTTTACATCACAATCATCTACACCCCCCCCCCCCCCCCTTCTCACACTAAAAACTTTATTTTTTAGATCAAGTCATTTGAAAGTATAATGACGCAGGTGGAGGTTACAACATGAATATAAATATCAAATATAAATGTCAAAGTACCAAGTCACTAAATGAACATTACTTACATTAAAATAACTAGCCTTGACCTATTGGGTTTTTTTTTAGGCAGTTTGAGAGCAAAGAATGAATAAGCAATGAAAATATGTACAAATGTTCATTTAAAAACAAAGCAAAACAAAACAAAACAAACACACAAACAAAACTGTACAGTAACAAGTCTTCAGTCATTGTGAAAATGATTTAACAGGGACTTTGTGAGGGATAGGATTTGGAGGGGCAGGGAGAGAGTGAGAATTTTAAAAAATCACGCTAAATCCTCCACTGAAAGCAATGGAAACCATCAAGTTCTGTCACTGTTTAAGCCCATCTAGAGTTGTCCTTCTGGTGAGTGCTCTTCTGCGGTTTGGGCAGTCACCCATGGTAGCTAACACTGAACATAACATACTTTTGTGTTATTCTCCACACCACTGAGGAAGTATCACAATCAAAATTCAAATGAACTCCCAAAGAGGCCAGTGAAGGATTGAAAAGAAAAATGAAAGAAACTGATGAACAGAAATGAGTTACCAAAAACCAATAATCAGTAAAAGAATACATTTAAGCGTGTTTGAGAACGCTTAACAAATGAAAGGCAAGTAACTTGAACATAGACAATACTATTCTGTTTGAATGAAAGTAAGTTTGTTTTTCCCCCATTATTTACCTATTTTCATTGTTTCATTTGTTGTTAGCTTGTTCTTGGTTGTTTTGTTGGTTGTTTTTTTCTGAGAGCTGCCTGTAGAAGATGTACAGGCTAATTGCTTACAGTTTGTTGTCTTCATTTCGCCGCCTAGTACTTCAACATTTATTTTCAATTCGCTGATGCATCATTTCATCAACTTTGAATTCCTGATAGAGTCTGCATGATAAGTAATGTTCGAGGAGACAGCAGGAGAAACAATGTTTGTATGTGTGTGTGTGTGTGTGTGTCTGTGTGTCTGTGTGTGTGTCTGTGTGTGTGTGTGTGTGTGTGTGGTGGGGGGGAGGGTGAGTGTGTGTGTGTATGTGTGTCTGTCTCTATATGTCTCTGTTGCTGTGCCTCTGTGTGTCTGTGTATCTGTCTCTGTGTGTCTGTCTGTGTGTCTCCATTGCCGTGTGTGTGTGTGTGTGTGTGTGTGTGTGTGTGTGTCTCTCTCTCTCTCTCTCTCTCTCTCTCTCTCTCTCTCTCTCTCTCTCTCTCTCTGTCAGGATAAGTAACGTTCTAGGAGACAGCAAGAGAAACAATGTGTGTGTGTCCCGTGTCTGTGTGTGTGTGGGTGGGTGTGAGTGTGAGTGAGCATGTATGTATCTCTGTGTGTTTGTCTCTGTCTCTGTGTGTCTGTATATCTGTCTTTGTGTGTTTTGTCCGTGTGTCTCTGTCTGTATGTCTCTGTGTGTCTCTGTGTGTCTGTATCTCTCTGTCTCTGCCTGTGTGTCTCTGTGTGAGTGTGTGTGTGTGTGTGTGTGTGTGTGTGTGTGTGTGTGTGTGTGTGACTGTGCGCACATGCAAAAGTCGGTGTTTGTGTGTGTATGTGCATTTCATTCTCACTCACCTGGAGTGCAGATGGTGTCACAAGCAGCAGTACACAAGTAGCAGTACTTGCAATACTGAAACAAAACATCACATGCATTCCGACATATTTATATTTTATTTATACTTGATAGGGCGTACTCTGTCAGATCAGGCCAAATTAAAACTTAAAATCTGCTGTCCAAAAGTAACTGCAACTATGTACATCATGTTAAAATCAGCTGTGATCATCAACAGTATGTAAATCATGTATAAAATTGATATAAACTTTGATTCTGAAACGACAAAACATCATTTTACATAACTATTTATGCAATATGTGCATGTCAAAAATGATGTCGGAGGTATGTGTGTGCTGTGTGTGGGCAAGTGCACATATAAATACATGCATGCAAGAGTGTATAATGTAGATGTATGCTTAGATGCATAAGTACACTACACATGTCCCACTGATGTGTAAGTTCATAAAACTTATTCAAACAATAAATGCAGTCAGAATGCATAATTGCTTGGCTATTCAAAACAAAGCAAAACAAAAACAAACATACAAACAAACAAACAATTCTTGATCTGCAAATTTGAAATTGAACAGTTTATGTGACAGAGCAACCCTCTGAATAAAGACCTAAAAAAAAATCCTCAACAAAACATAAAACTCAGGTCTTACATTGGTATAATTTTTGTGTTCACTTGGGGGATACTGTACAATAAAACCTCTTTAATGCAGTTCTGAGGAAAGTATTTAGCAGATTTAAATGTACTCATTTCCACCATCACACTGCTCACCTATCAGGACTGTTATATCTGAACTTGCACTTTGAATTGATGTGAACTTGTGTAACAGTAGTCAGGACTCAAAATATCCACCTGTCCGATTGTCCAGGATGACTAAATCTTACTGTGAACACATCAAAATGTTTGGGCAACCCATTTTTGACTGTGTCAAATGAAAGGGTGACTGAGCAGTCAGTTCAATGCAGACTGATTGCACTTTCCTCCTCCCTCTTTCACTTTTTCACATTTCTGATCCTGAACTTCCCCCATCCCCACGCCCACCTCCACTCATCTCCTGTTTTTCTCAGAACACAAACAAGGAGAATGGTGTCTCTACTGAGGCAAAGTGTTTAATTGGCTCTAGCAGAATGTGGGCATTGTGTTTTTTCTTCAATGTAGAGTCAACCAATTTATCATCAGAAAGAAAGACTATATTTGTAATGGAATATATGTGTGGTGGTGAGGAAAGAGAGAGAATATAAAGACAAAAAACAATTTTGCAATTTCATGATTTTATATTGGTCCAGAAATGTGTCAATGAGGAAAGCATGACAATTTTATTCGTAAGTTTCTTTTTCTTGAGAATTACATTCTTATACACAGCAAGAAATATTTTTCAATTAATACTGTGTTGGAATGCTGAAAGAATAAATTTTCCTGTATCTTATGCCTCATTTCTCATTCTCAGGCCTTCGTTTAGTGTGTGCAGAGCATGCAATGTTGAGTTTTGTTGCTGACAAGTGACATGTCACTGCATTACCGATTACTTCTTTAATAAATTATCTCTTTACTTAAAAGAGGGCATATAGAAATGTGAGGGCACAAGTAGACTTTTATATTTCCTTGTTCCCATGAAAACTATCAATAATCTGGAAATTTATGGCCCTGGCAGTGATTTGACAACACTAAAACTCTTCATTCAATATAAATTCAACCAATCTAACAGCATCAAAAATGATAAACTTGAATCATAAAATCAGCAGTACCATGAACCAAAAACAAAACAATGACGCTCACCCTAAACCAGGAAAGTAAACCTCTGAGTTCCTAAATTAAAGCAGTTTCGATTCAACCCAATGGGTTCAACACAGACTAGCAAATTTCCAAGATTTGTGTTCACCAGTAATAATGTATTTCACTAGGTGAGATGACAAAATATCGACAAAAATTTTGGCCACCTGAACTGTGTACTTATATAATTTTTGTTTGACGAGTGGGTGGTGGTCGGAAAGTGGATCACTGTGTCAGCAGCACATTACTTTCACTGATTTCTATGACCAGGTTATGATTTGTTTGACCCATTTGCCTTGGCTAGTTTTGCTGTACCCATTTTATAAATTCCTTGCGCAATCACAGAATTCAAACGATGTTGTAAAATTACAATGATAAAAGAAAAAGCAGCCAGAGCAAGCTGCCTAGGAAGCTTAATGTAAAAAGTCACCATGTTTAAAACATTCTTTCTGCACTCTGTAACTGAAGTTAACACTAACAGCGTTGTCTAAGACCTAGATTGTGTTGACAAATATTGCAAAAGTCAATGATGTCCACAAAACAATAATGCTCTCCTTAAAATATTTCTTTTCCAGGTTTACCAAGAACTCTGTCTGCATAACTTAATAATCTGCCCCAAGCAATATAGCAGTCCTTACTGTTGACCCTTGAATCAAAACATAAAACCAAATTAAATTATACTTATCTATTATTATTATTTTCTCAGACATAAACATTCAGATGACTCATGATGTTCATTTAAAGCTCAGTTGATAATTTGATAATGTAAGACCATATGAAGGCTGAATCACAAACTCAAAAATCCACACACACACACACACAATTTTTAAAGGCACAAAGTTTGCAACCATACCTTGCACATTTTGCAGTTGGGCTTGCTGGCACTGGTTTCACATGGGCAGTCTTGATCACAAAGTTTGCAGAACTGAAAAAATATAACCAATATGAATGCTAGATTTATCCTAAATCAAAAAGCTTAAAGCTAAGAATCTAAGGGGAAAAAAACAGAGAAAACACACACACACACACACACACACACATGCACACATGCACACACACACACACACACAACCTTTAACTTTTATTTTTGGACCTGAACCCTTAGTATACTATTAACTCAAATTATCAGATGAGCTCTTCAAGGCTATAAGTATGACATGCCTTTTTCAAATGTATGACTCAGTAGGTGTTCTTTGTGTGTGTGTGTGTGGGGGGGGGGGGGGGGGGGGGGTGTCTGCATATGCAGGCTCATACTCCTGCGGACACTCCTGTATTGACAGACAGCCAAGGATTAATCCCATTTACCCAAAAAAGGGAGTGGAATTTTGTGTGTATGACCATCTTTTATCCTGCCATTAAGTTTTGTTTTGGTTTGTTTTTTTCTCTTTTTAATTCAGTCTCCCAATCAGAGTGAAGAGTTGTTCGCATTCCCACTGTTTGGCTGAACATTCTAACTATGAGGCACTTACAGCCTATGGCTAGATATTTTTTGTGGCTAATGCAGTATATAGACATCTCTCTCACTGTCTTCCATCTCTAACAGACAGTGTCAGCTGCTTCTGCTTCCCAATCATGTTCTGGACCAATAAAAGTACTCAAGTTGAATACTAGAGGGAAGTACTGGTGAAACTGAGTTTGACATGTAATGGAGCCAAACAGAAAGTGTGAGAAAAATTCCCCATTATGGTATCATAATTATACTGAAACATCAATGTCATTTGCAAATTTCAAACAGCAGAAGGGCGAATTGATCCCCTGGTGAATAAGAGGTAAGAGTGGATAAAATGGAGTTATGAAAAAAGGTGCTCCTGAAACCATCAGCTCTAGTCATGATAAGCGAAGGTCAGAAAGCTGTCTCCAGAGGGTGGTAAAGAGAAACTGAGAGTTGGAATGCTGCTGATGTTGCCATCCTTAAAACCTCATGAAATCTCGGACTGAGGCCCCTTGAATTGTCATGAGCCTGGTAGTATGCATTTCAGATGGTCCTAGTAAGCCACCTGGAGAGGCAACCTACAGAGATGTCCTCTTTATCATAGTGATTGAGAGTAGAGTAGGTGAGGAAGAGTGCCTTGGGAAGGCCGACTCCTGATATCGGTGCAAGCACCTGTATGAGTCGGACCTCTCGGAGTAACCACAGAAGCAACTAAAAGGGCAAAGGCTCATGCCCTCTCCCTCCGCTTCTGCCCCCACCTCACCCTCTTACCCATTCTTTCTGGCTAAGGATGTACAAGGGAGCATTGAATCAGAAGGAAAGTGAGGGAGTGCCTGGCTATTGTTTCTGGCCAGTAGCCCTGGCAAGAAATGCATAGTGACTAATCAAGGGATTCCAAAAATAAAAATGTTCTCTGGATCTTAAGAATAAAATTATAAGTTGTTTGACGACAAGTATTTTTCTTTTGCCAAGAGAGAGAGAGAGATTGAGGGGGAGGGTCATGTGACAACTGACATACACTGAGATGGTATGTGTCAAAATCAGGAAATCAAGGCAACGAAAACCACATTTAGATAGGCACCCTATACTTACTATAGGGATGAAGATCTTGGAAACTGATGTTGAGAGCACTCATGCTGCATTCCACTGATATCAGTAAGATTCCTCATAAAACGTCATGAATAAGTCTGCAAATCTGTAGCAAACTGAAAGTGGAAACATGTCACGCTCCTTCCACCAAACTCGAGCGACTACTTCATGCACTAAAAGGTCTTCATAATGCATGTACAGCAAAACCTTTCAGGCCATTAATGAGCAGAAACATGGCGTGACAGAACACTTCAAATGCTGTCCATTTTGTTACCACATGAAACAAAAAGCTACCAGAATCTCTGCCAGCCCATCACAGTGGATGACATGTACTATGGACAGGAATGTCAAAGGAAATGGTAGAAAGTGGCTCAAAGAGTGGTAGCCAGTGGAAGTCAAGAACAAGATAAAAATCTTGAGCAGGAACCCATCACGAGGTGCAGGCCTTCCCAATAGCAACTCCCCTTCAGAAAACTTCCAAAAAAAGGATTTATGTTAAAAACAGAGATCTATTAAAAAAAAAAAATTGATAAAGGTGAAGATTGCCAACTTATAACCCTTGATTGAGCTAGCTGACTGTTTCTAAACTGATGCAAAGTGGGAAAGGAACTTTCCGAACTGGATACTCAGAGCTGCCAAGGTTTCAGCAGCATGAAGTGCAGCATTCTGAAATGACAAGTCTAGTATTTAAAATCTATGTGTAGCACTTTTATGTGATTGTATTACTAGTCAAGAGTCAAAAGCATTTTCAGATTCACTTCATTTCACACATGACAAGATAGCATACTAAGAAGACAGACATTTTATTAGCTATTGCATGGTTTTGACTTGATCTACAAAAATAAATGACTGATATTGATAACATTAACAAGGAAACCAATCAATAAGGTGGCAAAATCACTTTATCTTTTGCCATGTTTCTTTTGTTTTCAGTTCCTCTCCTCACTTTACTTGGCCTTTTTTATGTTGTAAGTATACAGTCTTTACATCTGCCTTGTCTTGGTTCCATTTATCCTGCCACTAAGCAGTTTTGTTCCCTTAATTCTTGTCAAACATGTGTGGTTTAGTTGTGGGAACAATTCCATTCAGCTTTCCCAGTGCTCAGGTTTCCAGAGCTGCCAAGCGCTACTCTTTTGGCTAGATGTATCACCAGCAGACAGCTCTTCAGTCACCTCTGTCCAGGTAGGCATGGACTGTAAAGCACCTAGAACTTGGTCTCTCATTAAGGACAGGCACTCGGTCTCTAACTGAGGACAGGCACTATATAAGTACTCTTCTTTACTATTAGTAATGATAATAAAGTACTGAGCAACAACGTAAGTTTACTAAAACTAGTGGCTGGCCTTTTCATTGAGCTCCACTATCCTTTTCAGTGGTTATCAATCTGTTCATTGTGCCAACATTACAAGCTTTGTCAAACTACGAAAGAGGAACCTCCTCCTTTTTTTCTGCTGCTGTCCAGCAGAATACATAGAAGGGGAGGGGGAGTTTTTCTGTAAATTACTATAAAGCAAAATTTAGAAAGAGAGAGGGTTAGTTACCGCCAAGGACATAGACAAAGTACAGGACAAGACACTTTGGCTACGTCGTTGGCGGCAACTAACACCCTCTCTTTCTAAATTTTGCTTCATTTTCTGCCCTCCATTTTGAAACATAAATTACTGTGTTTTTATTACCAAATATTTTTTCAGTTTATGCTATGAGAACACACAGGCGAAAATCAGAAATGTTTATAACAATATAAGACAATAACAAGGGAAAGATAGGTGGTAATTGGAAACAAACTGAAGTCAAGACTTTATGAAAAATGAAAATGAATCTGACATACAAAAGCCTGTAAGGCTTACATCAGCTGGTAATGTATAATTTGAGATAAATTCAGTAACAACTTTTTTTCCTTTGCAGTTGATGTTGCATCCTTAGATCTAAAAAAAAGCACAACAAAATCCTGTTTAAAAATGTTTATGACATAAACTAAAAGGTAATTATTTTTACTAATTCTGGATCACCTTTTCACCGGACCAATTTTCTTTTTCTTTCCTTATTTCTTTTTTAGTTTTCGGTATCAATGTCAAGTAAAATTAGAGAACAAAAATGTAACCAGCCACCATGGTGAAGTGGATAGCGTCGCGGACTCCTGGCTGGGAGGTCGTGGGTTCGAATCCCATCAGAGTCATATGGGTTTTCTGCCCCAACCAGTTCCTACCCAGAGTTGAGTTTGCTGCGGACTCAGTTGGGAAGACTGGGACCACACAGTCGAGTTTCATCCATTTCATGGATGCGTTTCTGAGAGTGTTGCTCAAATTTCCTGAACAACACTGCAGGTTCCTGTATCTCTTGGGCCTGGTTGATGCCGGGATATATTATGAAAGGAAGCGTAGAGTACAGCCCTGTCATGTAGTCTCAGACCGAAATGGAAATCCGTAGCATCATCTTAATCGTCCTCATTCGCATCGATCAGCATTAAAAAAAATGTCTCAAATTCTGTGGCCCTTCATGCCCTGCTCTCATGGTGACCTCAGTTTCGATGTCCTCTCCACATCTGTGGCCTTGGTTTGGTTCTGTGGGGTCACCGATATCGGCGAGTCCATGGAAGCTGTCGTTGGATGGACGTGGTGGCGCCCTCTGGAGGGAGAGCTCACTCACGCCTGCTCCGTGACTAAGCAATCATTGTCATCAGTAGGGGGCTTAGTAGGTGGTGTCCTGCGTATGTTAGATCAGAACAGGCGCCACTGAACACCACCGAAGTGACTCGGCAGCAGTGCAGTGTCTCCTCCGGTGGGTTGCCTCTTGACGACTTGACATTGATTGCTCCCTGTGGATTGCCGGTGCCGGGGCTGCGGCGGGGCCGACCGGGCTGTGGCTGTGGACGGGGTGTCGGAATGAGTGGCATGGGTGCACTGCCTCTGAGGTGGAGCAGAGGTTGGGACAGCAAAAAAAAAAAAAAAAAAAAAAAAAGGAGAACATAAATGTTCCAACGGTGTTCCTCAGGGCAGGAGCTGATTTAAGAATGAGATGTGGAGATGGAGTTCTAGAACTCCCTACCCTCACTCTCACAACAAAACAATATTACAAATATGTGTGTAGTATAGTGGATAGATCTATATTTGTTTTCTGGCCGGACAGGCTTCCAGTGCACCTTCTTGACTATTGTAGAAATCATCCTCCCTCCATCCCCTTCCCCTGCGCTGCCCTTCCCCCCCCCCCACCCCCCATACCCCCATCACCCTCCCCAAACCCCCAGCCTCACCCTCACCCTCACCCCAGTCTTTCCCACCCCCCCTGCCCCCGGTTTCACAACATATGAAGATGATTCCTTCACTAATGTCACCCTGCAGGGCTGCTTGGTTAACTTTACTGCAATCCTGGCAATTTATTCATCATAGCAGCACGGTCCTTTCGTCCTATGCCCTCATTCAACTCTGACCTTAATTTCTACACACAAA
Organism: Conus betulinus; assembly: GCA_016801955.1. Lineage (NCBI taxonomy): Eukaryota > Metazoa > Mollusca > Gastropoda > Neogastropoda > Conidae > Conus > Conus betulinus. The sequence continues at coordinate 87,527 of JADBJO010007344.1, read as the reverse complement.
AATCTGGATAGGCATGAAAAAATGGTTTGATCCAAATCAAACACAACTCAATTGTTCTCACAGCTGTCAGTCAAGAGTCTAATATTCATCTAGTTAATGATAATCATCATCCTTTTCATATTATCTCTCCTTCTCCCCTGCTTCTATGAAAGACATTTCTGACTTAAACTGAGAATATATAGTGTTTGGGGTGTATACTGTAACTCAGGACTCAGCCCTTAGCTTAAGTAGCCCTTACTCATTTGGCATTTCAGGCCTTTGAATTCACTCATGACCTACCTTTTTCTGACTCTGTGAAAATAGTGCCATTACTTTCATTTCAATCTGTCTGCTGGGAACCATCTAGCATGTATCTTGATATGCATATATGAAAGAAGTGGAATTCACATCAACTTTCAGATACAATAACAAATCTCAGAACAATCGTCTTTTGTCTGTACTGACACATTTGTAATTTTTCATGTGCAGTGTTATTGTATGCCCCCTGCTTTTACAAAACCTACTGCTAGGTTAGTACCACTGCCTCAATTTGGACATCCCCCACCAACCCCTTTCCATTCTTCTTCTTCTTCTTTCTTTGAGTGTCCACAATCAACAATTTGATTTTTCTGATTTTTCCTTTAGTACCTGGTCCGTCTCTGTAATGTATTTAGACTGTCATTGTCGACTGCTTTAAAAAAAAATTATGATGATGTTCATAATTTAGTTGAGTTATTAACGATGGATGATGAAGTAAACTTCAAACCTGTGTCAACTTAACAACTTCGTTTTAAAAAGTGAACAAATGATCGGCAAATAAAACCTGACATTTAAAAAAAAAAAGAAAAAGAACGTGGTGGGTGGGGGAAGGGTAACAAATAGTTTTCTTACCTTACAATATGCGCAATAACCGCAAAGCGACCCTTTCGCGTAATCGACTTGTTCATCCGATACCTCGGACGATCCGTCGTCACTGGTCTGAGAATCCGCTTCATCTGCGGAACTTGTTGCAACAACCCCCATCGAGGACCGCAGCAGCCATCAAGAACAGAAGAAACAGTAGTGCGGAATGAAATTTCATGTCTGAAGTGAAGAGACGCGGTTTGTGTCTTAGACCAAGTTGTAAGCGGCTGCTCCTGGAAATTGAAAATGCTGACTGATCGATCGTTGCTATGAACAAAAGACAACAGTCAAACGAGAATTGATCAACACAAATCAAACGACGACACGTTGCGCTCGAACGCTCAAGTTCACACGGAAGTCGTCTGCACGATACACCAAGCCTAATTTGTAAGCATTATCTCCCATAGATAGGCCAGTCTAGTCTGCGACAAGGCTCGGTGTTCATTTGGCTGTAAGTGTGAAGGACTTTTCTGACACCCCCCGTGTGGCAGTGGAAGTTGACTGGTGAACTCACTATGTTACGATTTATAGTTTGTCAAATAAGGCAAATCCCAATATTAAGCATGCATATAACGTCAAATCATATCAGATCATATTTTGGTACAAGCTTAACAGCCTTTTGTTTCGTGTTTTACCTTTACCGGATGAATTTTTGACCACACAGACCCGATCGTGTGGGTCACCCAAGACCCACTCATTTTGTAGAGTTTTTCGTATTGCTTATCCCTATTCAGATCACATGGTTCTTCTAAGGCCTACATTTGATCTTCTTCTTCCATTAGGCGGCCAACATCGATATGTCGATGATTATCTCGCACTAAGGGCGGTTGCATTTGTAGCGCAGTTGTGAGGGAGTCAGTAAGATTGGGGGAGAGGGGGGGGATTTGACTTGAAGGCTGGTTTTGCTGCAAAGTGAGATGACTGCACGCGGAAATCTAAACAAAACTTAAATAAATGTTAGCGAACCGCCCAGAAAACATGGACAAATGAGTCACAAGACAAAACATGACACGTTTCAACCTCATAGGTTTTCTTCAGGCAAGATACAAACAAATAAGACAACAAAAATTCACTTAGCTTTGATCGCTTTAGAGTTCAGCGCAAGGAACACGTTGATTCAACGCCTTCCTTGCGCTGAACTCTGAAGCAATTGAAGCTAAGTGAATTTTCATTGTCTTACTTGTATCTTGCCTAAAGACCTAGGAGGTAGAAACATGTCATGTTTTTTCTTGTGACTCATTTGTCCATGTTTCTCTGGGCGGTTTGCTAACATTATAAGCAAATCTTAAATAAATGTCAGCGAACCGCCCAGAGAAACATGGACAAACGAGTCACAAGACAACACACAACACATTTCGACCTCTTAGGTCTTCCTCAGGTGAAATAAAGACGGACAAAATAACCAAAATGCACTTAGCTTTGATTGCTTCAGATTGCTAAGAGGTAGAAACGCATTGTGTGTTGTCTTGTGACTCGTTTGTCCATGTTTCTCTGGGCGGTTCGCTGACATTTATTTAAGATTTGTTTAGATTTCCGCCTGCAGTCGTTTCACTTTGCAACTAACATTATAAGATTTGAAGGTTGGTGTTTACAGGTGAGAGGCCAGCCTGGTCTTGAAAGAGTCCAGTGACTGAGCTGTCACAACCCTCTGAGGCAGTCTATTCCATTTCTGGATAGTCCTTGGGAAGAACGACATCTGTCGATATTTACTTCTATGGGGAGGAATGTTGTAGCTGTAGTTGTTCTTCCTGGAGCTCAGCCTACTGCTTGTTGGCTTTGGCAGTTAGATGGAGTTGATGGGGATGTGTCCATGATGGTATTTGTAGAACATCTCCAGGCGAGCTCTCTGTTGTTGCTGTTGGAGTGTGGGCCGGTCAAGGGATTCTAGGATGGAATCAATGCATGAAGTTTGGTGGTGGGAGTTCGAGACCCATCTTGCTGCTCTGCGTTTAATTTTTTTGATGGCCTGGGTCTCAGTTGCAGTGTACGGATCCCATACAGTGGCTGCATATTCAAGAATTGGACGAACAAGGGTTTTATATGTGGTTTCCTTCATCTTCTTGTTGCCGATCTTGAGGTTGTGCCAGAGAAAGCCCAAGGTCTTGTTGCTTTGCTGGTGATGGAATTGGTATGGGATTCGCACTTCATGTCATCCTGGATGGTGACTCCCAGGTATTTTATATTACTGGCATTCTCAAGAGTGTGTCCGTGAAGCTCATACGCTGGTGTTATCTTGCTCCGCTTGCAGGTGACGCTCAGCATGGAGCGCTTCTGAGGATGGAAATCCATAGACCATTTCTTCTCCCAGATGGTTAGAGAGTTTGGATCTTCTTGCAGTGTCTTCTGATCTGCTTTCCTTTTAATGGTCCTGCTCCACATGGTGTCGTCTGCAAACAAACGGACTTTTGACTTGATGCCATCAGCGAGGTCGTTGACATAAAGCAAGAAGACGTATGGCCAAAGGACTGATCCCTGTGGGACTCCCGATTCCACAGGGACAAAGTCAGATCTGGCTCCCTCAACTACAACAGCCTGCTGTCTGTCCTTGAAGTTCTCGGTCCATGCACTGGTGCGGCCTCAGATGCCATAGCGATGTAGTTTGTGGACAAGAAGGGTGATGTTGACTTTGTCAAAGGCCTTGGAGAAATCGAGGACAATGGTGTCCTCCTGGTTGCCTCTCTCAAGTTCTGTCGTTTCGTCCACATACCTGAGAGGCTGAGTCTTGCAGCACCATTCGCTTCGGAAGCCATGCTGCTCTGGACAGAGGATGTTGTACGTCTCAAGGTAGGACATCAGATGGCTGGTGAAAATGTGCTCCATCAATTTGCAGGCTATGCAAGTGAGGGAGATGGGGCGGTAGTTGGCTGCCTGGTACCTTTCTCCTTTCTTAAACACGGGGATGACATGGGCCAACTTCCAGTCTAGAGGCAATACTCCGGTTCTATAGGAATTTTGGAAGAGCAAGGTGAAGGCTGGGACTATTTCGTCTGCTAACATCCTCAGGAGTCTCAGGGTGATGCTGTCAGGGCCTGGTGCTTTATTCAGGTCGAGATTTCACAGCAAATTCTTCACTCTCTCTTCTGTGATGGAAATATCGTCACAGGCTGGATAGATAGGGAGGTCAGATGGTGGTGAACAACGTTGTTCAAACTCCTCAGCAGTAACTGTTTTAGGGGCTGAAGACGGAGCGAAACTGGCTGTTGAGTAGCTGGGCTTGTTCCTTGGCGTCCGTGATCAACTTTCCCGCGTCCTCTCAGCGGGGAAACACCCACATTCATTCTGTTTTCTTGCTTTAATATAGCTCCAGAACTTCTTTGGGGTAGTTAGGCTTTCATCACTGATCAGGTCTTCGATGTATCTCCAATAGGCATGGCGTAGGCGCTGCTCAGGCTCCTTAAACTTGACCTGAAGGGCCTCATTCCCAGATTTCTTGTTCTGCTTATGGACCTTATCCCATTTGCGTATCAGCTTCTTGTTCTCGTAGTCTACCCATGGGTGACTTGGCTTCAACCTTGCTTGCTTGTGAGGGATGTGATCTTGTAGCAGCTGGGTTAAGCCACTCAAATTTCCATCCAGATATCCCTACTTTGCAGCTATCACTGTAGCTGGTCATGACATGTTGGTTAGCTACCTTGCTGCTTCTCTCAGTGGCTTCTTACACTCTTCTGTGTACATGGGTATGAGCCGCTGGGGCTGGCGCTTCTTTGGTGGGTGGATCTCCAGTTCCATGTACACTGCATCGTGTGTTGGACAGTCCTGGAAGAGTCTCAGTTCTGAGAACCAGGTTGGGATGATTAGTGAGGAACAAGTCTAATATGTTCTCTCCTCTAGTGGGCTCCTGTGCCATCTGTTCCCATCCTAGATCGTTAAAGTCGTCCATGAATTTGCAATGGATGTTCGGCCTTGGGCATCCCTTCTTCAATATCTTGGTGGGCCAGTGCCATCCGGGCAGGTTAAAGTCACCCCCAGCCATGATGATAACGTTGTTTGCAAGCGAGGCACGGTTGGCTGATTCACTGAAAGCTTTCATGCTCTTGGCGTCTAAAAAAGCAGTTCAGCAACTTATTCCTCATCCCGATAGCGTGGGTCATGTACAACCCATTAAAATGTATAGGTCCTGGGGGAACCGTGACTAATTACACGGATAATAGATTGTGCCCATACATGACATTTCTGTGACCAACGGCTATTAAGATCGTTGACAAACTCATATGATTTTGTAAGCATCGCTGTATCCGTTCATAAGATATGATGTGTATCCGTTCATAAGATATGATGTTTTTATTGAGTCACTGGGTCATGGAAGACCCAGGAAGCACAGTAAAGGTTAAAGTGTATATGGGGTGTGCAGCATATGTTGTGTTTGACCACTTCCAATTTTAAAATAGTTCTGAAGTAAACTTTTCCTTGATGTCTATTTGATCTGAAAAATTGTTAGATGTTCCTGCAGTATCGAAGATGGTTGGGTATGAATTCCAAAAATGTTTAAAGTTGGTGTTGAAAAAATTAAAGCAGGGTATGACAAAAGGTTTCTTTATTTTCATAGAACGTCCTCTCATTTTTGGCATTCTTAAATTAAACATTGTTCATGGTTTTGATGCATAATAACCATGCAGAATTTTAAGTCTCAGTTGTATCGCCTCTTCTTTGATATTCAAGGCTGGACAATGTAATGATTTTTAGGCATCCTTCAAAACTTCAGTAGTTCAAACCTATTAATGTTAGGGAAGACGTACACAGCAGACGAAATTAGAGCTAAGTGCAAGATGATGGAAGATCAAAGTCACTATCCAGACATCAAAAAAGCAACAGTCCACACGCAGGGAATTGAAAAGTTGCTGGTGAATTTCAATCCGACAAAAGCTGCTGGTTCAGACAACATCCTGCCCCTGTGTCTTTAAGGAATTAGCCAAAGAAGTTGCCCCCTTCCTAACCACAATCTACCAATTGTCACTCCGCTCCGGACAGGTCCCTGCAGACTGGAGAGAAGCCTTGGTCACACCAATGTGTAAGAAAGGTGAACACTACGACCCTTCCAATTACAGATCAATCTCCCTCACCAGCATGGCCTGCAAAATATTTAAACATGTCCTCGTCCACCATATAATGGAGTACCCTGATTCAAAGAACATTCCGACTTCATGCCAACATGGCTTTGGCAAGAAACGCTCATGTGAGACACAGCTTCTGAGTTCGTTGAAAAGGTCTCAGCAGCCATGATGAAAGATATACCAACAGATGTCATCATGGACTCCACGAAGGCATTCAACTAGGTCAACTACAGCTTATTAACCCACAAGCTTGACCACTATGGCATATGTTATAACATCAACGCATGGATCAAGTCATTCTTGGCAAGCAGACAACAGTAGTGGTGGTAGGAACTACTTCAAGATACACATACATTAAAAGCGGAGTACCACAGGGATCAGTACTGGGACCAAATCTCTTCCTGGCGTACATTAACGATTTGTCAGACAGAATTACTTCCCACTCCAGACTCTTCGCCGATGACACAGCAGTCCACTGTCTTATCACCAGTTGTCCACAAGATCGAAATGCACTCCAGGCGGACCTAAACAAGGTGGAAGAATGGGAGGATGAATGGGATATGGCCTTCCACCCAGACAAATGCAGCTATCTACCCATTTTACACGAAAGAAGAACCCCACAAGTGATGTCTGCTCCCTGCATGGCCAAGTCATGCAAATGATCAACTCTGTGAAGTACCTTGGCGTGACCATCCAGAACAACCTTAGCTGGGGGGAGCACATCCACAATATCTGTGGCAAAGCCAATAAGATCAACAGCCTCCTCAGGTGGAACCTCAAAATATGTTCAACAAAAACAAAGGAGCTTGCTTATAAAGCCTTAGTCCGCCCTCTTGATCAGTATGCCTCGTCTGTCTGGGACCCGCATTAACGCTGCTGCATTGACAACATTGAAAAAGTCCCAGTGCAGGGCAGTGCGCATTGTCCTACACCGCTACCTCCAGTGTTGGGAACATGCTGCAGCAGCTCAGCTGGCCCTCTTTGGCTACTCGTCGCTGCAGTGCTCGACTCTGTATGTTGTACAAGGTAGTGCATGGCCAAGCTGTATGTTGTATAAGGTAGTGCATGGCCAAGCCCACATCAGCTGTCCCAGTTTTAGAAGAACAATCCAACAAAACGTAACTCTGGAGCCAACATCATGTGCAGTACCAAAGAATTCAAGACAAGCCCGACTACAGATATTCCAGCTACTTCCCAAGGACCATTAAGGACTGGAATAAACTCCCTTCAGAAGTTGCCTGTGTCCCCCACACTTGACACCTTCACTAGGAGGGCGTCAGGCCTTGCCTTACTCACTTACACCACCACCCCCTCCCCTCCCCCGCTGAACATGTCCTCAAGGCCTCTCACTCCCCCAATGCCTCCCCAAGGCCCCACCCCCCCCCCCTCCCATATGTCTCTTTTCCCCCTGAAAGCTGGTACAGTCCACTCCTTTTTTTTTTTTCCCCAAAAACACTGCACACCCTGAGTATGACAGCAATGATGGGTGTTTCAATTTATGGTTATTATTGGAAGAATAATTTTTTTCTTATAAATCTTCTTTGCACATGTTATATGCTTCCTCAGATTAGAGGACTACACCACATGGATGCTCCGTTATCAATCTAACTAGGAATTAAAAAAAGTTGTAGCATTATATGCTTGGTTTTGTACTGAATGTGGTGTGCAGTCATCCCTGCTATTTGCCCTTGTTTTAATTTTACAGCAGCAGTGATATGCTGTTCAAAATGTCGATTTTTGCCAGCCATAACTGCTTAGTCTTTCTCTACCACAGTAGGTTGTGATTCACTGCCACCAGCTTCATATTTACTATTGGGATTATTTTCACTATTATGTAAGCTTTTACATTTTTCACTATTGAATTTTATTTGCCTTGTTCACTTAATTTAGACAGTATTTGTGTAAAACTTTGTAACTTACCTTTGCTTTCATCATTTAGAATGCTACTATAACTTGTGTCATCAGAAGAAAAAAAAAAAGAAGAGATGCATCACATCAGGCACATTGTGAAATATATTAACATTGTTGGTCCTGAAAGACTTCCATAAGAAACACCACCAGTAACACTTATGATTTTGCTTTGCCAACACCGACATGCTGAGATCTATCTGTTAAAGAAAATTCTCAATCCAGCAGTAAGTATATCCTGAATGCCAGAAGTGTGTGAGACTTTGTCAAATGCCTTGTGGAGATCCCAGTACATGACACTGAGTATAATGGTTTTTTTTCAGCATAGTCACCCAGTTATTTATTGTGCCTAGAAGTTGTTTAATACAGCATCTACTAGATGTAAACCCAAACTGGGGTGTTGGGACAGTAAGTACTAAGTTATTGGAAATTAGATGGTTATTCAGTTCATCCCAAAGTAAACATTTACAGACTTGAAAAACAAGTGACGTGAGATATTGGTTTATAACTGCAAGGCTCATTCTTGTTCCCTTACTTAAAAACAGGCTTGACTTTAGCTAGTTTCCAACTAATCTTAAATAAATGTTAGCGAACCGCCCAGAGAAACGTGGATAAACGAGTCACAAGACAAATCACAATGCGTCTCGACCTCTTAGGCCTTCCTCAGGTGATACACAGACAAATAAAATAATGAAAATTCACATAGCTTTCATCGCTTCAGAGTTCAGCGCAAGGAAGAAGGTGATCTGAAGCGATCAAAGCTAAGTGAATTTTCGTTATTTTATTTGTCTGTGTCTCACCTGAAGAAGACCTAAGAGGTCGAAACGCATTGTGTTTTGTCTTGTGACTCGTTTGTCCATGTTTCTCTGGGCAGTTCACTGGCATTTATTTAAGATTTGTTTAGATTTCCACCTGCAGTCATCTCACCTTGCAACTAGATTTAGTTTCCAACTGTCGGGTAACATACCATCTCTCATGTTTTGTCAAACAGAATCTTTCAGAGTCATCGTTTGCTTCCTTTGTATTCCCCATTGCATTCCATCAGGGCCAGATGATTTAGAAACGTTTAGATTTAATAGTTTATTATCAATTTCTTTCTCAGTAAATTCTGCCTTAGAGATATTACTTTGTCAGTGTGTTAGGAAAGAAGCTGTTAATTGCAGTCTTATCTGTGGAAACACTTGAAAAAGTATTTATTGAGCACCTCAGCATTTTCCCTCATCATTCCGAGTCAGATTACCAATTTCCTCTCTGTGTTTAGTCCTAGAAGCAACATAAGCGTAATTATAAACATTGATTTTTTCTTTTTTTTTTTCAGAAGTTTTCTTTTCCCATGGTTGCTTTTCTCATAGCCTGTTTTCATCTGTTTTATGGAGTATATGCCCTTTCTGTTAATTTCTTTAGCACAGTAACATTAGCAACTTCTGCATTAATATTTCACTGTAGAAAATTGGTTCATCAAGCTATTACTTCATGCTAGCACAAACTAGCCTGTATGCTTTCAATGTGCAAGGCCAAAAGCGGTTCATATTTGCATATATGAATGTATATACGTTGGTCCATAGTACTGTACATTTTCCATAAAAGGGTATGCTTCTGCCACAATATTTTCTATTGATGCTTTACTGTTTTAAATTTTCTTATCCAGAGCAGTATCAAAGCAAGTGTGCATTTTTGTATATTTGGTATAGTCAAAATGTTGTATACTGCTCATGAAGTTTATGAAGTTTTCTATACCACACAAACTGAAAAGTGAAGTAGGAAATTTCATGAAGAGTTTTAGCATTTAACATGTGTTCTGTGATCTAGAACCATTGTGCATTATATGCAACTGAAAGCAACGATTTCACATTCTTTTAATATTATTTGTGTTTGGGGCAACCTGTCTGAGATGTAAATTAGTCACTTTTTTAACCAAAAGTTATTCTATATGAATATGTGTGGCAAGAATGTGTGTGGAAGAGATGGGTGGAAGGGTAGGGAGGGAGGACCAAAGTACTTTTCTTCTATCCATATTACTTCCGTCATGCGAGTGAAAATCAGATGTGTAGTTATGTGTTCCTTGGCCAGTGTTCAGATTGATTGTTATGATCTGAATACACCTTGACCATGCAAACACCTATGAACGGCAGACGCAGAAAAGTCACGCTTCACATGATGCACACCAAGAAGGGTGCATCATGGAATCACACTTTCTAGATATGATTACATGTTGCAACCACTTAAGCATTCTTTGCACAATTTCAGATTGCCACTTCTTCAAAAACAGCTTCCTGCCTCTTTGCAACATCAGGATAATATCTAGCTGTTTCAAGTTTTCTGTCAGTATGAAAATCTTTTTTTTTTTTTTTTTTTTTTGTTGTGTTGTTTTTTTTTGGGGAAGTGGAAGTGGGGGATGGGAGGGGTGGCACCTCATCTTCTGAGCCCTTTTAGTGGCGTTACTCTCATTCAAAACTCCCATGTGCAACAACACACAGGCTCATTCTGTTGCAGTCCCAGAGCTAGCAGTCCTTCAGTCTTGGACTGGAGTGGGGAACTCGCACAGGGAGACTCTCCATCACTACCGAGTCACTTAGTGGGTTTTGTGGTGCCTGTTCCAACGTTTGCAGGGCACCACACACTGTCCCCCCCTCCCCTCCCTTGATATTCTTCATATTTGTTTACCCGTCTGCTTGCCATGTTCTCCCTGTAGTTTTGGACCTCCTTTGGGTATCAAGATATTTCATGTTATGGACAAAAAAAAAAAGATAACTTGGCAGGAAAGTTTGCTCAAGGTCATTCACAAAAACCAATGAGTCTGTGTAACTAAATTTGCAGATTTATAACAATTCCAAGTTTGTTTCTGAATTGACCATGATGTTCACAAGCTTGTTCTCGTAGACTGTGTTGTAACAATCATAGATTGCTGTAGCAATGGTGTGATCCTTTCTCAGGGGAGGAAACGCACCCTCATACCCACAAAATACTGCTCACTAAGTTAGTTACAAAGAGAACAGACAAAACAAAGCTCACAATGTTTATTTCCAACGTCAGTTTTAATAAAACTAATTCAGTAAGATTTCACAAAGTGTAAAGTTTAACAGCGTGACTTTCAGTCTAATTCTTTCATCAACACTCGTGAGAAAGTCATTTTGGTTTATCTACGTATGACACACAACAAGCTGTCACTTTAAATGAAAACAATACTTACTAACAATAATTCTAGTTTCCACGTTCAGCATTCTGCTCATGCAATCCCAGTTTCATTTTTTTTTCACATTACTTTTAAGACTCCAGGAAGGAACATTGTGACTTTGTCAAACAATTGAATTGCCATAATACATTGATAATTATTGAGATTTTTTAAAAGTCAAAAACAAAAACAAGTTTAAAAAAAAAAAAACCTATCTCTTGAGGCCTAACATCCTTTTGATAAACATGCAGACTTGTGCACAAAAGAAACCATTCATCCAGTCTTTCACACAAGACTTTTCACGAGAGTCTTCCAGCAAACGATGGAGCGAAAAACAGTCCAATGACGACAGAGGATTGTTAGTCTTTCTCAGCAATGGCTGTCAAATGGACATCAATCTCTGCCTCTGACAGAACCCTGGAACAAATTGTTCATTGTCATGCACTTCTCATTTTCGATAAACATCAACTTGTACTCTGAAATACAACTGTCTTTGTACTTTTCTCTGTACAGCAGTAGTTAATTTCATACTCACTAACCAAAAGTATACCTCTTGGTACCTTGCTCTCCATAGCTGAAGTAACCAATTTAATACTCGCCAACCAAAAATATACTGTTAATTTTTTTTTTCCACAGTAATCATCTAATTATCATCATACTACATACTCATTTTCCTTTTTTTGTCTATTTTTATACACACACAGTATCTAAAAATCAATTAAATCATACAACAAGATGATGCACAGCATGAGCAGAAGACATTATGTATGACAGGACTGAAGTACTAAATACTGAAAGATACACAGAAACTGAAACAAATCCTCATGCTTTACACACACAGTTTCCTTTCAATAAATCCAAAGTAACATCATAATTTCTGTACTCTGCATTTTTCAAAGTTTTCCTCCCCAAAAAATAAGTTAATTGATTCAGGGCAGAGCTGTGATTGTGCGTGACAAGAAATCGGACAAAAGTTTCATCATAAACGTACTTAAATCTAAGCAGTTGTATTTCCAAGACAGTATATGCAGCCAATGATGGTACAATGGGGAGTCACATTTGTACAATCTGTTTGGCTTTGTACACTATCTGTGTTAGTTAATTCAAGGTACAGTTAACTGCAATAATTGCAGTAGTATAAAAACAAAAAAAAAAAGTTTAGCAAACTCCTCGGCAATGGCAAATGGCTAAAACAAAACCGATAACCTGTCCATAGCAGTCACTGAGTGAAAGTCAAGTGCTACAAATACAACAGTCCTCTTTCCCACTGCCAACATCCAGTCAAATGAAAATTAGACCGGTAAACAGTAGTGGTGACTGATACTTTTGTCACTATTTCAGCACCTGAGCTAGTAAAATTGGCTACATCTCCTGGTCCAATTTCTGTCGTTGACACAATACTAAGATTGAGCACCAAAAACTTGGGCCCATAATAAAGTAGCATATCTGCTTCCATTCGTTCATTCTATGTCCTATGATATTTCACTACTACATGGGACCACACCTTTTCTTGTGAGGAAGGAGTGATGGAAATCTAAGTCTGACATGGTAAGTACATTTAGCCAAACTGAGAGTATAGGTATACCCTTCCCATTTTGGTGTCATTTACAGCACCATGTCAAATGACTGCTAAATTTAAAACAACAGGAGGCCATATGCAGACCTGTCTACCTCAAAACTGAACCACTAGTATTCCTTGGAGTAAATTTTAGTATTCCTTGACAAAAATGGTATTTTTCTCACCTTTAACTTTAATACGGATCTCATATATCACGCAATTTGGTGCAGCCAACTCACTGCCCTGTACTCACACTCAAACACTGACACACCAACTAGCACAAAAGTACTACACACACACTGCATGCATCTAGTTGACCATCTCATTAAAAACAATAATAATAACAATACCACAATGCCCTCCTCCATTTCACCACACACACACACACACACACACACACACACACACACACACACACACACACACACACACACACACACACAGAGTCTCACAAATATATACCCTGCATATAGTTTTCATTTTCCGTATTTTTCCTCTTTGTACTGCCGCCACCCCCCCCCCCTTCCCCCTGGGGGACAGCAAACACATGCTTAATTCTATAAACATCCATCAACAGGGCAATTCATGTGGATGTGTGACTAATAAGAATGAAAGCCTATTTGAAGTGTTTCACAACTGAGTGAAATGGTAATTTCGGAATGTGTCAAGCAGATACATCTCTGTATAAAATGTCACATAGAAACACACTTTTCTTTTAAAAAAAAAAAAAAAAAATCTTAATGACATACATATGAGTTCTTTTCTCAATTTTTCTGTTTGTGCACACATACCATAAATTCCACTTTTATACTGCAGTTTAATATATTGCAGTTGGGGCTTTTGTTTTCACACATCCAATCAGTATTCTGTATGTATTACTAAAGCTACAGTTTATTCTATGCATGTGTTTTTCAATAAACCTGTAAAGTGTATGACTGCACAGGTACATCACTGTGTCAACTGCATCCACATGTATAAAAAGCACAAAACACCATGGAACTACAGCCCCCCTTCAAAGCGCACTAAAAAGAAGTAGTGATGCAGACACTGGGATATATACTTGAATGACGTTTCTAGGGCATACCCTTTTGCTGTCACATGTCTGAGCTGACACTGGTAATACATTCTTTTTTGCTGCCTTCAGCTGTGACCATTTTTGAAGTCCATAATGGATCAGTTACACCTTTTCCTGCCATTTGTGCATGTGTGCCTGTGTTGTGTGTGTGTGTGTGTGTGTGTTCATTTCCTCTATTGCAACATCATAATACACTAAGATTAAAGCAGGAACACAAAACAATCGAAAAGATTGAAATTATCAGGAAGTGCATCCCTTTGCCAGATAAAGCAAGCAAATTTTTTCATGGCTGGCGGGTGCAATACATGTCAGGCTTGTTGGAATATGGCCAGCAGTGCATTATCTTCTGGATCAGTTTCCTATCTAGCTATATGCCGTTCCCTACATCTTCCTTACCAATTTCAACATCTGACTTGGCTAACACTTACTTTTTCTAATTTCTCAACTTCAATATGGTATCACATTTCATTCTTCTGACAAATTAGGGAAACTGTTTTACACAGATGAGGTCATCCTTTACCCACTCGGCTGCTACTGAAAGAAACTGTCCCTGACGGCTGCATCTCTCTCTCTCTCTTATCAGTGAATGTGTATGAATCTCTAATTCTATCAATGCCATCTTCATATTTTTTTCTCTAGGTTTCCGCATCATGTGTTTTTTTCATACACCAGAATCACTAGGTCAATGGAAAACTAATATGTGCTTAACAAGCACAACTGCCTGCAGTTATATTGAAACCTATAAATGTGACCCATATATAAATGTGTAAGCAAGCACACACACACACACACACACACACACACACACACACACACACAGAGTTACTTTGGCAGAGATTTAAAGGCAGGCATGAGATTATTTACAGTTGTCTCTAGTTTGTTAGACTTCACTAATTACCTCAAAGAGTTGATGAAAAATCAAATTCTCATTTTGTTAGCTCTTTAACAGCATATCAGTCTGCAAAGTTCAGAACAAAAACCTGTTGGTACACATGCCTCTAATAAACACCCTCTTACAATAACTGCTCACCTAAATTTGTGATTGTCCTTCGTGACTATGCCAACTTCAACTTCGGAGGCCTTAAAGTCAGCAGACAATACCGTGGACAAGCAGGTGATAGCAATCTGGAAAAACAAAAATCACAAAAGGTCAATACCATAAAAAGTAAAATCGAGATAACAGATACTAATCAAAAAGCATAATGGCAAAATGGTCAGAGTGCTCAAAGACTGCTTACTTATTCATATGAGTTTCAGGAATCACTAACAATCCAAACATGAAGGACACACATGGAAAGCAGCACTACATAGTTACATTCTCCATGATGTAATTTTTCGAGTCAGCATAACACTTTCAAAACTATGGAGACTCATCAAACAAACCTAGAAATCACAAGACTTTTATCAATCTAAACATGGTGGGGGGAGGGGGGAGGGAGGTTATTAATATTTTTCTAGAATGAGTTGATACTTAGAAAACCAAGCGTTAACCAGGTGATCTCATAATTTACTGGCCATTTGCATTACCTTTTTTTGTTGTTTTTACAGATACTTAAAAGGTACTTTTTTGATATCCTCGAAGGAATTTGAAAAATGAAGTTTCCAAGATATCTGCAAAAAAATACTGTTTGGTATCATAAGAATTTGAAAGAAAAAGTTTTTAAAGAAACCTTCTGGTTATATCAAACAAACTTCAGTCACTGCTGCACATGGCAGGAATCGTAAATAAATTATGCCGAGTCTGCTACAATAAAAACAAAAATGAAAAGGGAGGTGACTTTGCATGCTCTGTCAAAACTACGATGTTATTTGCGCTACTTTCAATGTACAAGTCTATGCTCTTGTCATTCAGTGAACTGTTTCTGACAAAACACCAACGCCAAAGCATTAGTTTCAAGAAAACACACTTGCTCTAGATTTATGCATCAAAACTTAGGGTTGTGCAAAAATGACGGAATTCTGTGCACAGTGGTGAACCCTGGTGCATGTCAGAAAACACAAAACGGAACAAGTTATAAATCGTCAAAATTGCTACCATTCATACAATAAGAGGTAGCTTCTTAGATACTACAAATATTCAAACACATCATTACAGAATTGGGGGATTTTTTCCTTTGTACTTCCACTAACAGACTCCCATGTTTGGAAATTCACTGCAGTATGGCCTGTCTAATTACCTCTGCTGCCTCATTGTAGGAGAAATCCTGTTTTTTCTTGATCTTCTTCTCCAGGAACCCATTGGCTTCCAGCTGCTTTGAGCCTGCCGAGGTAGCCTTGAAGCCACAATAGTAGCCAGCTGGGTCTGTCTTGTACACCTGAGGTCCCTTCTCATCATCATATCCAATCAGGATCATACCTATAACACAAGGCCTCAGATTTGTCAAACAGCTTGTACACAACACCAATATAAATGTGCACACACACACACACACACACACACACACACACACACACTTTGGCAGAGATCTAACATTTTTTTAGCATGCACGAGATTTGTACAAAAACTCCCAGCAAAAAATGAAGGGATCTGGGAGGCCACCTTCAATCCCCAGACAGGTTCAGGGTAAGCTGAAAATTCAAACGGTGTTCAAAATTTAAAAATTCACAAAAATAATGACATATTTTGACACATATATATGAGTTTTAATTTTACAAATATTTCCTGAATACTGTTTATGCGATGATCTGTTAGCATTTATAAGAACTGAAAGTGAAAGATTATCAGAGGCTGGTTTTTCTCTCTTAGCTTTCTAGCTTGAAAAGAATACCTAAAGATAATCAAAAATAATTTACTAAATCATTATTTCTATATTACTTATTTTCGCATTTGATGGAGCCAATGGCCTGGAACAGTTTTGCGTGAAAGATTTTCCTTCCTATACAAACACCACTTTCTATCTAAAATCAAGGCCTTTTTTTCAGCAGCAGAAAATAATAAGAACATTACGATAACAAAGAAACATAAATCCAATAGATTTCAATTAACCAGCTTCAAATCTTATTTATGGAAAGGTCTTTGTATAAAAGGTGAGAAAGGTGGGGGTAGTTTGACAATATGTTCCAGGTGATGATAACCTTTTGCCAAATGATCGAAAGCACCAGTTTGTGCTTTTCAGCTTCAGCTTCAGTGTAACTTTTCATGTAGCTGATCAAAGTTTTTTTTTCTCTTTTTTTACCCCCTTGGAGATGTACTTCACTGTATCAATGCACAGCTGGCTGTATGTTTTCCCAAGCCAACTGATTTGTATTATCCTTACAATGGACTCATGCATCTTCAGCACAACAGTTCTCTACTTTGGTCTTTCTATATAACTGAAATACTTACTTTTGTCAGGCAATGTCCCGACAAATTTTCATCCTCCTATCTTTGTACTTCAAGTAGGAATCTTCTCTTTTCTCTTTGAGAGCTTTAAACATCTTCCTGTTGCAATTTTGGCACCAGCCACGTCTCCAAGTGGTAACGAAACGGACTTAAAACTTACCAAGCAATTCAACAAGTTTGAGCCATGCAAGAATCCTGCACATCTGGGAATAAAGATCAATAGCTCTATCACTGACCAAAAAGAAGTCTATACATGTATATTTCTCAACATTTTCTCAACAGATTACGCAAACCTCAAGACTGACCCCTGGCGCTCCCAAAATGAGAGAAATCTGTTAAAAGACACAAGTTTTCAGCATCAAATCAAACTGAGTTACCCTAGAAGAAAAAAAACAAACTTTTTTTTTTTACTCAAACTGTAAAATATAGAGAATAACTCATCTGTGTTAAGAATGCTCAAATGCTACTAAACATGTCTCATATCCACATGATCTTTTTTTTTTGACACACAGTAAAAAAGTAAACAGCAATGGTCTTGGGTTAATTGTTTGTAAATACATAAAAGAAAGCAAAAGGGGAGGGAGGGGGGGATAGAGGCTGGGGTGTGTGTGGGGTGTCGGTCCCAACTTAAGCAAACTTAACTCACAGCAGCCCAGTGGTCGCATTTCAGCACTCTGAGTGTAGACCTGGTTGATGTTGGCAATGCGTTTACACAGGATGTCCACGGGGATGTCATAGCCATAGGTGTACTTCCATTTGGCTGCCTCATATCTGGCCCTCTGCACTTGCGACTGGCTGTCCGCTGCAGCCAAGAAGAAAATGAATGTACTTCATACTTGCATTTTTCTTTCACATTCACAGACTGATTAACATTTTTTTTTTATCTGGCAAGAGTCAAGCTTTCTTGTAGAATTTCTTCCAGACCAGTGGACATGTAAAATGAAAAGCATGTGAAAAAAATAGACTGGGTTTCATGCAATTTTGAAACGATGTGGCTGCAATATCTAAATTTTGGCAAGGGTCTTTTCTTCATGCTAATTCATTTTCAATATCTTAATGCAATATCTGTCTTAATGTCTTTTTTTTCACCTTGTTCAAACTGCTACATATATACATCAATGATCAACATCTGTTAGAGTAGTATGTTTTTCGGCCATTTTCTCCTCATCCTAAATCATTAAATTATATGCAAGCACAGACATATAGCAATATACTTTTCTGTTTTGTTTTCCTCCAACATGAACGCTCTGCCATATGGTCTCTGTTTTCGGCAAAAGTATTAAGAAAATGACTTCCTAAATCATTAAATTATATGCAAGCACAGATAGATAGCAATATGCTTTCCTGTTTTGTTTTCCTCCAACATGAACGCTCTGCCATATGTAACTAAGAACATGACATCTCATAACTAACCCTAAATGTTACGGACTCATTAACTCTCAACATGTATCTGAGATTGGCAGATTTTTGCCTGATAGGAGATGCTCTGAGGCTGTGTGCAAGGAAACAATTCTCCAGTGGTCTTAAGACACAAAACATATAGAAAGAAAGACAAATTATTGTTGAAGTCAGTCTCATGAGTTTCTTTTGTCAGCCCTTTAGTGACAATTTGGCTTCATCAGTTACAGAACTGTAAAATGCATGTGGGAGGTGTTGATGGGAAAGCTAATCCTCCACACACACACGTGTGCACTGTTGCCTGCAGAGAATGCTGTCGCACACAAAATATGTGTGTTACGGTTTTAAAAAAGTCAAATGGCTATAGCTGGCCTGTTGACATGTTTTGTGTTGTTACCATTATTCTGTATCATCATTTTCAGTGTTTGGAAAAAATGTTCACATTTTCCTTTAAAGTTTCCGTGTTAAAGATTTTACACCAATACACAATCGTATATAAAACATGAATGGAACACAAGAGTGCCAAGTGAATGCCATCCTAGCTTCTGTATGTAAAATATACTTGTAAGCAACAATCTTTTAAACAAAACCTCGTAAAGAAAAGTTCACTCTTGATACTCACCGATCATGCCTGTCATGACACATCCAATGTGCTCAGTCAGAGAATACAGATGTGTCACAGTGCCAGGATCCAGCAGCTTGTCCTGCAACAGTACAGTATAAACTCAAAAATAAATTACCGTATTTCACCTGGTGCAGAGGTAGTGTCACAAATCGCTGCTGACAGGTCAGAGGGATGTGTGATTTTTCAACCCTGCCTGGCTCTTACTAAAGTTGTTATGTGTGGTGTAGGCTCAAACAGGAATACTGCAATAAAACAATCAAGCTTTATCCCTATAACTGAATGTTTCTTATGTGAGTGCTCACTGCTGCTCAGATTTCCTGACATGCATCTTTCTGGCATGGTTAAGGCCATGATACACTATGAACACACACACACACACACACACACACACACACACACACAGCAGTCCAAAACAGAATTCTGTACCGCCATACTTTTATGATTCTTATTCTCATTAATAATCAAACAAATAGAGAACAAATATCTCAAATTTCTATGGCCCTTCCTACCCTGCTGTTCAGAACTGTTTTCTTCTCCACAGTCATGCCTTCAGTGAGTTTGGGTCAAGTGAATTGGTCTTTGAAAGGGACTGTCCCAAGATGGATGCAGTGTGGATGTAACTTAAGGGAGACACTCATGCTGGTTTCACGACCAGTCAATATCAATCTAGCTGCATTTGTTGAATCGACAGGTATCTACTAATACCACTGAAATATCTTAGAAGCAGTGCAGGATTTCCTTTTGTGGGTTACCTCAGTATGACTCAATATTATGCTTGACCCCTAACTGTGACAAAATGATGTTGAACATAGCAGTGTTTGGAGAAGTCGCAATGATAAGAGTGTGGGTCAGGCCAGTGAGATGACTTTATTCAGCTGAGAAAACTAGAATGGCACTCAGAAGAGCACAGATCTCTTCAATGAACAAACCATAACAAAAAATTTTTTTCTCTCCAATTACCCACTTAAGCAAATCACTAGAAAAATCACTTGACCAAATGGACTCTACAACTATCTGGATTTCAGAAAATGTATCTTCAAATAGTTCAACAGAGTCTCTCTCTCTCTCTCTCTCTCTCTCTCTCTCACACACACACACACACACACACACACACACACACACACACACATCTTTCTGGATATACATAGCATTGAATATATGTACTGAACAGTAAGATATAACAAAGAATCACAAATAAATCAGAAACTTTTTCATTCCGTTGATTACCTTCTTTCATTTAATTCATCAGCTTCTTCATTTCTTGAATTCAACAGAATATATTCTCTAACCAGGAGCGACACCCACAAACTTTTTGTATTGTATGGATTACACAGCTGAAAGCCCGCGTGTGCAAAGAAGAAAATCAACTGTCTCAGGTAAAATGCAGCATTATCTAAGTCCTGCAAGGCCTAGTAATCATAAGATAAATTGGCACCGACTATCTGAAAATTGCAACACGACCATGAATTGCTGCACGTAGTCTCCACACAGCTGGGCCGGTTGGAACTAAGTTTCAAAACTATCATCTGCTCAACTTTTTGACAGCCACCAGAACAGCATCATATTCACAAAATGGAGGTAAAAATTATAGCTGTCAAATCATTGAAAACTTTTCACTCGCCTGGTCAGGCAAGTTCAGAATAAGCTTCACTTGCACCATGCAGTGAGGCATTTGCCCTGAGTAGTCAGACTCAGACAATGAAGCCTGTAAATCAGTCCTTTTAACTTCAGTCAAACCTAAATTCCACTGCAAAGCCTCAAAAACCCTCTTTTTAAAACTGCACTATCTAAAAAAACGAAAGTCACATGATCACAATTGTAAAGGAACTTACCTCTCAAAATCACTGCCTTACACACAGGGATACAAAAGTCTCTTGTGCTAGGCACACACAAGATGTGTTACGCATTAGGCACATACACAAATTGTGTGAACTTATGTTGTCCTGCTAATCACTTCCCCTGCATACCTACCTGAATTCACTCCACAGAACCCAACTCCCCTCCCCTCCCCCCACCGTGTTTCTTACCATTTTTGAAAGTGAAAATAAAGTTCTCATCCAAACCACACACTAGGGCATGGTGGTGACTATTTCATTTTTTTTTTCAAGACTTCTGAAAATTAGATATGTGTCCCTGAAGCACTGAAATGAATAGGCCTCCATTTTCATTTTCATTTGTCTAGTGCATTTATTTGATGATCTATCCTATATAAGTAATTAAAAGAGTGAGAGGGAGACTTGACGCTGAAAGTGACAGTATTTGAGAAAAAAACGATTTTATTTTTTGTTTTGGGACCATCATGATGGTCACTGAGATCTCATTTGAGCTTTTTACCAGAGTTGACCATTTCTCTGTCCAGATCAGTTTAACGATAAATCAAAACCAATTCTTACCAAATTATTTCAGTCAATATAAAGCCACTGAAGTATCTAAAAATAAGGTTGATTCTCTTAGTCTTAATAAATTCAGTACTTAGTCAGTCTAGCACAGACTGACAGATGCCAACTTCGCTCACTTGAATATGAAATTTGTAATATACATTATGCACAGTGTGCACATAGTAACATAGTTTACATACTCACAGGCACTTTCTTCTGTGTTACAACAACAGCACTGTCCTTTCCTCTGACAGCCACAGATGTCAGTCCACCCTGATTGATGGCCTTGAAAGCATATTCTGAAAATAAAGCACCAAAATTTGTTCACACCCCCCTGAAATTTCAAATCCTTCACACTAAAGCTCTTCAGTCTGTTCGTTATGAACTTTCCAATCAACCATTCCACCCCACCCCATCTCATCCCTCCTTTTCCTCTGACTTTATTTTATTTTTTTTTTTTTTTGGTCTTATTACATCAGTGTTGAAACATGCAGCTAAAAGTTCACTATGTTCAGGTTCAAAATAGGGACAAAATCTTAACACTTGATTCATTAAGCCCCATGGCTTATAATGTCCCATCATTCTATGAAAAATAACTTAACATCAAGGTCATAAGCATGCTCAAGATATTTAGACATCGTAATCAAATAATACATCTATTAGCATGTTTCCTTTGTCTATAAGATTTTTGAAAGCATTTACATTAGGGGCACGTTTAATATTTGGTGCAAGTTGATTCCAATAAGGTGCAACTCGATTACTGAAAGTGAATTTTCTTCTGTTAGTACGGCTGAACTCAATGTGAATTTTATCAGTGGGGTTTCTTGTTTTGTCGAGTTAGATATAGTAAAAAATTTAGTAGGATCAATATCATCAACATGATTAAACAATTTGTAGGCTTGAATCAGGTCACCCTGTAATCGTCGAGCTTTCAAAGATGGTAATTTCAACTTTTCCAATCTATCTTGATATGGTAGGTCTTTCAATTCCTTTATCAATTTAGTAGCTCCTCTGTACTTTTTCAATTGCAGAAGACTGTCTTTTCAAATATGCATACCAAACAATATTTCCATACTCAAGGATCGGCCTGACTAAGGCTTTGTATAATTTGAGAAAAGCATCTTTAAGTTTATTTAGAAAATCAAAAGAAACCCATATGATTCTGATCACTTTATTTGCCTTATTTACAACATTGTACACATGATTATCAAAAAGTAAATTTTTATCAAAAATTACCCCCAACTCTTTTTCTTTCTTCACATTTGGTTATATTAACTGTCTGAGCACCTTTAATAACATAGTCATGCTCGGGATTCTTTTTTGCCCAATATGCAGTACTTTGCATTTTGAAGCATTAAAATACAAGTTCCATGTCTCTGACCATCTTTCTAAAGTATCAATATCCATTTGTAACAATTTATGATTTTCTGCTGTATTATAAATTTTTGTATCATCAGCAAAAATCTTACAGAAACTGTGTAATGATTGAGGTAAATCATTTATAAACATTGTGAATAATATAGGGCTAAGAATACTACCTTGCGGAATTCCACTCTTCACCAATGTTTTACTAGAATAGGTAGCCCCAACTTTAACTCGCCGAGTTCTATTCTTTAAAAACATCCTTGATCCAATTTAATACATGGCCTGAAATTCCATTTATAAGAACCTAATTTTATCAGTAATTTTTAATGTGGCACTGTATCAAAAGCCTTACAAAAGTCAAAATATATTACATCAATGGATTTTCCTTTATCAATCATCTGAGTCAAGTCTTCCATGACCTCCAATAATTGAGTAGTACATGATCAATGTTGTCGAAACCCATGCTGACTCTGGACGTGAAGGTTGTCTCCATATAATCAACTATGACATGACGAATGACTGACTCCAAGACTTTACCTGTTACACTTGTTAAGCTGACTGGTCTGTAATTACCTGGGTCTGTTCTAGTATCTTTTTTAACATTCTTACATTAGAAAACAACAGGATCAGACCATAGAAGTAATGAAATTAACTACTACCAAACTAACTAACTTCCAGAAACTAACCAATAAAACTAAGATCTTACACAGTTCTCCCATAAACTGATGTGAAAAAATAAATTATCAGATTACCTACAGGAACTGCACAAAAAAAAAAAAAAAAGACATGCTATTGTTATGTTCAAAACCAGCTGAAAAGTGAAAAGGGTTGATATATTCTTCGTTATTTTTTTTTTTTTCTTATCCACAAATGTATTTTTGCAACATTGTACTGTAAATTTGTAAAAAGTTACATGGTGATAATGCGCTTTTGAGGACCTAATTTCAAAGTCAAGTACTAGTAATGTTGTGGTACATTCCAGCTGTGACAAGTTGCTAGGCATGCTTTGAGACTCGCTTCCCAAAGGGGCAAACTGAATGTAATATTTATAAAATAAAAGACTGTATGAAAATCGTTTAATCTATCCAAGCGCATACATGGTTAATACATTCTTTCCTGGGCAGAATCTCAAATCCTTAAACAGAATATGCATTTTGTACTAGTAATTGATCAAGCCTAAAATCAAATACTAATCTATTTTATTTTTCTAAAAAAAAAAAAAAAATTCCTATCCATGGTCTGCTGAAAGAACCGGACAGCCATGCGCGTCAGTAGTAGTGACAGACTCGCTTTCAAGAGCTCTCTGGGCTGGCAAATGTAATAAATAATCAGATTATCCGTCATATTTTTTTTTAAAGGCCGAAACAGTCTGCTTACCAACTTGATACAGTCTTCCCTCGGGCGAGAAGATTGTAATAAAACGATCAAAACCGGCGCTACTTCCTCGCGACATCTTTGCAGACTACCACAACCATGACACAGCATCAAGGGGGATAATCATCCGGTTCAAGGTTTGAGATGAAACTAGTGACACGGTATACAGGACGTTTTCTTGTTTGACGATGTACTGTTACTTCTTGTATATGTATAGCGTTGCGTGGTGAGAGAGAGAGAGAGAGAGAGAGAGAGAGGGTAAAGATTGAGAAATATTGGAAGTACAGCATCAGTAAAATAGCAATGTTTAAAACTAATATGAAAGAACGTAAGAGATCAGGAACTCTGATAACAATTTCGGATCTGTAGTTTAGCCAATCTGGCTACTGTAGCGGTACCCGAGAATAAACTCCTTCTTGAAGAATGAATAACGAATAAGTAGGGTAACTATTGCTGCCATAATAATAATAATAATAATAATAATGATAAATATAAACATATAATAATAACAATTTACACAACGCCCATTCTCTAAAAATAAGGGCTCTGAGCGCTTTACATAACCAACACATAAGTCATACAATAAGACACGACAAGCCAGAAACAAGACAGGAACCTTCCTCATACAAAAGCAACAACAAAGGACATAGTGCAAATACTCCACATTCATGTACAAACAAAATTTCCGCAAACATACACACACGCACTCCCCACTCACACACCCCAACTGTTGAAAGAAGTTTGTTTTCACGGCAGATGAACTCACGCCCATAACTGCCTCTCAAGACTGCTTCCGAAATCAAATCACTGAGCAGATGTAACTATACAACAACACAAGGAGGACCCTTCCGCGCCCCCCCCCCCCCCTCCTCCCGTTCAAAAAACATTTCCAAACTTGCTGATACACCGTGTACCTCACACGTGCAGGCAGCAACAACAAGTGGGAAAAATGAACAAACACATGTCGACATTTAATCGGTACATGCGCGCTCTTTTGTGATCTTCAATATAAGCAAACACACGGTTGAACAGAAACAAACTCAGGTACCCCCAGTTTCCTTGGTATGAAAGGAAATGCTATAAACAGTAATAATAAATAAGCAGGGTAAATCTTACTCCCATGATGAGATAATTGACACGTCCGTAACTCCAGACGATTGATGTGCTTACAACACTAAGACCCGTGGCAGAAATGCCAACACAGAGCACAGGCCATACAGAACAAACGAAGAACCCCCCCCCCCCCCCCCCCCCCCCCCCCCCGAAGAATTTCTTAACTTCATGATGTGAGCAAGACTTATCCCACCCTTTCGTTATTTACTGTTTACATTAGTAGCAATCAT
This sequence comes from Conus betulinus, assembly GCA_016801955.1. NCBI lineage: Eukaryota > Metazoa > Mollusca > Gastropoda > Neogastropoda > Conidae > Conus > Conus betulinus. The sequence goes on along the minus strand of JADBJO010007344.1, from coordinate 62,076 downwards.
TTTTGGGATATGGATGTATAATTATCTCATCATGGGAGCAAGAATTATTTACTGTTCCTATTCCCTAGGTCATTTAAGAATTTCTTTCACACCAATCAAATCGAGGTTACCTGTGTTTGTTTCTGTTCGTCTGTGTCTTTGTGAGATTATATTCAAGATCAAAAATGCTGTGCCAGTCCTGAATAAATTTTCATTTGTATTTGTTAATTTCCCAATTGGCGTTGTGCCACATGTCAGGTATCTGTGAGCGAGCCTTTAAATCCCCTCTTTGGGATGTGTCCTTGATTGTTCTGTGTGCTCTCTGTTGGTATTTCTGCCAGGCAATTTAGTTTCGAAGGCAAGAGAATCGTTTGGAGTGATGGGCGAGTGATTATTTCATCATGGGAGCAAGAGTTGCCTTACACGGACTCCCATATTCACGCCCCACCAACCTAGGACACCAGTCCCTCGCAGGAATGATTTAGGAAGATTGTAACTACTTCCGTTCAGTCTGAGGTCCTCTCATCTTTGCAAGGAATCTGTGGAACCAGACTGAGTGATACACTCTGTGAATGACCAAAAAGCAACCAAAGACGCTGTGTTGTGCATGTGGGATCTACGAACGCGAGCGCCCAGTTTTGCCGGGTAGTCCATGACTCCTCGGCTCATGCGGAAACCACCCTACAAAGTAGCATTTCGAGGTTTGGGGTTGTATGTTTGTTTGTGCTTGTTTGTTTGATTTCACAGAAAGTCTGATCTATCTTTTTAATAATTCTTTTTTTACATAGATCTTTCCTGGCTTGTGAATCGGGTGACGATGGTGTGTTTCAACCCACCTGGAATAACCGCTTTTTGCAGCCGCTTTGAAGCAGCTAAGCAGCAAATCAATGTGCGTGTTTGGAATCGCCTTCAACGCAAGTTCTGTAACTGATCTGATCACCTTCCTTCAGAGACTTTGTGTTGTTGTTGTTGTTGTTTGTTTGTTTTAAATGTTAAATATTGATCTGACAAATACCAGGGGAGCGATATTGTGTGCGTTTTTGTTTACTGTTTGTAACGTCTGTTGATAATTCACTTGTCTCTAGAATTGTCTGTAAAATCTGGGTCACTTGCATTTTGTTTTTCTGTCCCCATTGCCTGTCTTCCAGAAACGCTGTTATCTACACCATTCTTCTTGTCATGATCTATTTTTGATTGATCATGGACTACTCATGAAATTGTGAAGCTACGAATCCTACCATCGAGTCACTGACTTAAGGAGCCATCCTCAGCAATCTCATGTTGAGAAATGGCATCATTTTACGCACAAATAAGGGCAGAAACTGCGTCACAACCGACTTTTCCCCTAGACGAAATAGCTTGACTCAAAACTAAAGTACAATCCTGCATTACCAAATCAAGCGCCTGTGGCCACGGTCTGTATCTTGAGTGTGTCTGTTGTAGTACCAGACCCTGTCAATCAGTCTTTTTGTGAGGATTTTATCTGTTTTAATGAATTGTATATGTGTGTCAGTAGGCGAAAGGTGGAGGGAGATGGGGAGGTGGTGGGGGAAGTGCAACATAAACTGACGTATATGAGACAGAAAGAAAGAGAGAAAGAGAAAATTTGTCATCTTTTATTCCGATCCACATTTTATTCTGTTGCGCGCAAATTTGACTGCTTCCGGCGTGTTTGACAACATTGACGTTGAATCATTTGAGGAGCTTCGAAAATGATGCGGCTTTTTTGAACGCGTCAGTGACCAGTACGTGAGATGGAAAGATTTACAACAAATTTATATCTGGAAAAAGTTTAGCTTATTTTGTTTGTTTGTTTTTTTCCTTTTTTTTTTTTTAAAACTTAGATGAAACTGGTGACTTCATTTATTGAAATTTGTTGAAAGTTGATCATGGCCTTTTCGAACATTTTCAATTTTGATTTTCGATTTTTCAGCAAAATTCATCAGAAGTGAACTTAAGTTTTGATGGAAAGGAAGGAGCACGCTTTTTTTTCACAGTTAATAAGAAAGCCACTCCCCCCCCCTCTCTCTCTCTCTCTCTCTCTCTTCCCACCCATCCCCCCTATACCCACACACACATTCCACCTCTTCTTGAGTTGATACAATAATGCATTACATAATTTACAATCAGTAAGAATTAGTAGACTGCAAAAATTAAATTTATTAATTTTCCACTGAAAGGTAGCAAAACAATCAACAATGAAATGGCTGTCGTTTCATGCCATCCTTGATTCAGTGTTTTGTAGAGGCATCTTTTTCATGGCATGGGGCAACAAATGTCAGGAATTGTTCAGGAGAGGGGGGCAGGAGGATATCACCTGTGACTCTTGAAGAAAAGAGACTGACATTGCCATCTGTCTTGCAGTGGTGACAGTTGCTGATCTGGTGACACATCCTGTTGGTAGGTGATCAAAAAACTAAAACAACAGTCTTACGCTCTCAAAATATAGCCACCATCTTCACAAGGTGCAAAACCTGAGCTAAAATTGGTGCCAAAAATATGTCTATTGCAGATTTGAGAAAGAAAAGTTTTTTTTTTTTTTTTTTTTTTTTTTTTTTGTAAATAAAAGTATTCCTCGTAAAACTTAAGTTTAAGGGATGTGATCTTACAAAATAGGTCATGTCACCAATGCCTTGGTTACAAAAATGACCTGAGGTTGGGTTACAAAATCTGCAGCACACATCCCTTTCCCACCTCTTCATAACCACAAACACAGTTAAAAAAAAAAAAATAATAAAAAAAAAATAAAAATAAAAAAACATTGCTCATTCAATATCCATTTGATTAAAGCAGTATGTGTAGAATAATGGATTACATTATTGTCCAATCATAAAATAGAAGTGTATTAACCTCCTTCCGGAATTACTGTGGCCTTGTGGTTAATCGTCGGCTTGGTAACGTGGATACAATAAGAACGGTCTAATTCGATTCATCTCTCTAGTGTTTATATTTCTTTTGTGTGAATCTGATGTAAGATAACACAACATGGTGTCAAAAAGTGGGATCAACGCAGAGAAGATGTGGAATCAGTGAAGAGTTAGAAAGCTGTGATTAACTGTGAGAGAAAAAAAAAAGAAGAAAAGATTGTTCTTGCTAGTTAAATCAAGTTAGCATCTGACGTCATGGCTGAACGGCCAACATCATCAACAAGCCAAATGAAACAGTTCACTGCAAATATACCAGCTCCAGCCAAACTTGACTGTGGAAGTGGGTTGCCAAACAACTGGCAAAAATTCAAAAGGCAATGGGATAATTATTCAGTGGCAAGTAGACTGAATAAAGAAGAAACAGAATTCCAAACAGCAGTTTTCCTTGCAACTATTGGGGAAGATGCGATGGATGTTTTTGACGGATTTAGCTTTGATAGTGAAGCTGACAAAAAATTTGCAGAAAATAATAGAAAAATTTCAAGATTTCTGTGTTGGAGAAACGCATGAAGCATTTGAAGCTTACAAGTTTCATTCCAGACGACAAGAAGCCTCAGAATCAATAGAAGCTTATGTCTCTGCTCTTCTTCGTCAGTTAGCTAAACATTGTAATTTTGGGCAACTTGAAGACAGAATGATTCGAGACCAAATTGTCATGGGTGTGAGAGATGATGTTCTAAGAGAGAAAATGCTTGAAGACAAGAAACTTGATCTAGCCAAATGTGTGTGTATATAGGCAGAGCCTATGAGAGTTCCAGACAACAGGCACACTTGATGACAGGTCAAGAAAAATGAAAATGTACAAATTAACCGAATTCCTGAAAGGAAAAAGACAAATTGGTCGAAAAAAACAAAAGTATGACAAATTTCGTACACAGGAGCATAAGAAATGTATGCGTTGTGGCAAGAGTCCTATGCATGGAAGAAATGACTGCCCAGCTAGAGATGCAGAATGCCGGAAATGTTTTTCGAAAGGTCATTATGCAGTCATGTGTCGGTCCAAGAAAGTACACAATATAGAAGAAAAGCAAGATGAAATACTACTTGGTTCAATTGTAGAATGTAAAGACAAAGATTGTGTCAACGCAATTAAAGAAGATTTTTGGTATGCTACACTACAGGTGAATGGAACTTCAGTCAAATTTCGAGTGGATACCGGGCTGATGTCTCTGTAGTTCCAAAACGGTACTTCCAGAAGAATTCTCCTGTGATCAAGAGCACCAACAAGAAGTTGTTAGGTCCAGGAAAACAGAGATCAATGTTGTTGGAAAGTACAGTGCCACTCTCAAAACAGAAAAGACAGAGACAGTCCAGGATCTATATATAGTGGAAAACCTTCATGAACCACTACTTGGTAGACCAGCGATACAGGCACTTCATCTGATTGAAAGAGTGAATTCCACACAGCAATCAGCAAGTCCAGCCTCAAAATTTCCAAAGTTGTTCACGGGACTAGGAAAAATGAAGACAGTCTACAAAATCAGACTGAGAGAAAATTCACAACCAGTCTCTATTACTACGCCAAGACGTCTTCCACTACCTATGAAGAAAAAGGTACAAGAAGAACTGATTCGACTGGAGGAACAAGACATCAAGGCCTGTTACAACACCGACAGACTGGTGCGCTCCGATAGTTATAGTACCGAAAGCAAACGGGGGAAAGTCAGACTTTGTGTTGACCTCACCAAACTGAATGAAAATGTTCGTCGTGAGAATTTCCCTCTTCCTACAATGGATCAACTCCTTGCGGAGCTGTCAGGAGCAAAGGTATTCACTAAGCTTGATTGTAACAATGGATTCCATCAGATTCCACTTGATGAAGAGTCACAAGAGTTAACAACATTTATTACGCCATTTGGAAGATTTTGCTACAAAAGACTTCCCTTTGGAATCAACTCTGGGCCTGAAATTTTCCCACAGGGAAATGACTCATATTCTTGCTGGAATTCCGGGAGTTATTGCTGACATTGATGATGTTCTTGTCAGTGGTAAAAATCAAAAGGAACATGATGAGAGACTACAAGCTGTTTTGCAAAGAATGCAAGAAGCCAATATCACCTTGAATGAGAAATGTGTTTTCTCAACTGACACAGTGTGAAATTTCTGGGTCACATAATCTCACTGATGGCATCAGAGTGGATCCAAGCAAGGTGGAAGCGATTACCAATCTTCCAAGACCTCAAAAATGTTCCGGAATTGCGAAGATTTCTAGGCATGGTAAACCATGTTGGGAAGTTTACCCCAAATCTTGCAAACACTTCAAAACCTCTCCGAGACCTGCTCAAGCATGAAATGAATGGACCTGGAGTCATCAGCAAGAAGCAGCATTTCAGAAACTCAAGACTCAATTGAGTACTGCTCCAGTTTTGGCACACTATAATCCAGAAAAGGAAACAAAAGTGTCTGTTGATGCATCGTATGGATGGACTGGGAGGAGTTCTGCTTCAGAAGGAAGGACAGAACTGGCGCCTGTAATGTATGCATCAAGATCACTGACTTTTACTGAGCAAAGATATGCTCAAGTTGAAAAAGAAGCCTTGGCAGCTACATGGGGCTGTGAGAAGTTTGCTGATTTCTTGATTGGACTGAAGAAGTTCATAATACATTAATAGAGACAGATCACAAGCCACTGCTGGCCTTACTCAAGAAAAAGCACTTGGATGAGCTGACACCAAGAATTCAACGTTTCAGGATGAGGTTGTTGCGTTTTTCCTATGACATAGAGTACACAGCAGGAAAGAACATTGTAACAGCTGATACACTGTCTCGGGCTCCTGGGAGTGTTCCTGCTCAACAGGATCACCAGATGGAGGTCGAGACCAACAGATTTGTCAACTGTTTAGTCGAGAATCTTCCTGTCACTGATCAACTCCGAGAGAAAATCCGCATCAACCAGGTCAAAGACAAAGTCTGCAGTCAAGTCATGAATTTCTGCAAGACTGATCTGTGGCCTGAATCAGCAAGACGAGATGCTCAGTTGAAACAGTACTGGTACGTCCGTCATGATCTTTCAATCCAAGAGGGATTGTTGCTGTTTCAAAGCCGAATTGTCATTCCATTTGAACTACAGGAAGAGATGTTGCAGCGCATTCATGAGGGCCATCAAGGAATAGTGAAATGCAGGGCACTGGCAAGACAGAGTATCTGGTGGCCCAGGCCTTTCAAAACAAATACAACAGAAAATCACTGATTGCAGCATCTGTGAAAAGGAACGCAGTCATCATCCTGAACCTCTGAAACCAACCCCCCAACTCCTGACTATCCCTGCAAACGGGTGGGAATGGATCTTTTTTAATTCAAAGGTCACAAATATCTACTCATAGTAGATTATTTCTCCAGATGGATTGAAATAGCCCACCTGTCACAAACAACATCTACATCTGTTATAGGTCATTGTAAAGCCATTTTTGGAAGACAGGGCATTCCTGAAATCGTTGTATCAGACAATGGATCTCAGTTTAACTCAAGAGATTTCAACAAATTTGCAAAAACATATGGCTTTACACATTTGACAAGTAGCCCTCTTCACCCTCAAGGAAATGGAGAGGCAGAGAGAGCTGTGCAAACGGTGAAAAACTTGTTGAAGAAGGCTGACGACCCTTACATTGCTCTTCTAAATTACAGAGCTGCACCTCTTCAACATGGACAGAGCCCGGCAGAGCTTCTGATGGGGAGAAGATTAAGCACCAGAATTCCATCAATGCCATCAAACCAAGTTCCAGCCAGCAAAAATCAACAGCAGTTCAAAAAAGTGGATGCTCGAATTAGGCAGCAACAGAAGAAGAACTTTGATCGCCGCCACAAAGCAAAATCGCTACCACCGCTGAAGAAAGGAGAGAAGGTGTAAGTGAAAACTCCGACAGATGAAAAAGCAGTCGTCCTGGACTTTCATTCACCAGCATCCCTATACAGTTCAAACGCGTATGGGAAATAGAAGAAGAAATCGGTGCCACTTACGTCAGCGAAGCAGCCAGTCATGTTCAGGATCAAGTGTCCCCGAAATCAGTGTCAACTCTCCCACTCCCAAGACTTCCAGGACCTACAGAACAGCAAGAACCTGAACCAGAGGTGCACTTCGATGTTATGCCAGATGATCCGCTGACAACCCAGACATCAACTGAAGAACAATCTCAGTCTGGCACACGCACAAAATCGGGAAGACTTGTGAGACCTCGAAAAATACTTGACCTTTAATTGTGAAAAAAAAAAAAAGTTTATTGTTTTCGTTGTCGACGTGCAGAAACTGAAAGTGAAAGTTGAAACTGAACAACACAGTGAACTATTGTTTTGTACAACTATCAAACGTTAATTTGATGCATGTTGGATTGCATGATGAGTTTGATTCAAAAGTTTATTTGAATTAAAAAAACGGATGTTCAGATAGTTCAATATTCTGGAAAAAGGGGGGATGTAGAATAATGGATTACATTATTGTCCAATCATAAAATAGAAGTGTATTAACCTCTTTCCGGAATTACTGTGGCCTTGTGGTTAATCGTCGGCTTGGTAACGTGGATACAATAAGAACTGTCTAACTCGATTCATCTCTCTAGTGTTTATATTTCTTTTTGTGTGAATCTGATGTAAGATAACACAACAGTATGTACTGAGCTGTATGGTCTTGTTGAAGCTGTCAAGTCAAGGCTGACTTAGAGGCAACCAGACCTGAAACCAGCGGCCACAGTACATAACCCTGTGCCAGTAAGCATGTTGGAAATCCCAACACTACATCAAACTACCTGCCATGTGGTTGAAATTTATTAATTGAAGATTTAATGAAATACTAAACACTTCAAGACCTGTGATACAGCAATTACATTCACAGTGAGCATGCTAGCAGTGCTACCATTGTGAAATTGTCACCAGGGGTGCGGTTTTTGTTTTGGGTTTTTTTTTTTTTTTTGTCATGAAGCAAGCTGCATGTCTCTGAGTGCTTCCAAGTCTATTGATATCTCATTGTAAAAATATTCCCACACTGCTGCTCTGTACTCCAAAGTTGATGTCAGTAGGGAGACAAGACAGTTGATCTACACAGAGGGACAGAAGCAAGAATCCAGCAAAGGAATTCTAGTGTTGAGCATGCTTTAAAAATTTTTTTTTTTGTATTGTTTTCATTTTTTGACCCAGTCACCGGTGTTGGTAGTCCATGTAAGGTTGTTGGTCAGCTTCATTCCTAAGTAGGGATTGCATGGGATTTTTTGCAGGATATATTGGTTTGGGAAGTAAACGATAGATCTGGATTTGATGCCTAAGGTTTAGTTGTTTTTTTTTTTTAGCATGAAACATCATCAGCCATGTAAGCTCCCACTTTGCAAGTTCATGTAGATCTAACAGCAGGACTTGATTATGGGAACAAGTGCTGGGTCTTTAGATATGAGACAGTTGTCAGCGAATAAAGATCAGTCATTTAACTGTTGATGGTTGGTCTTTCATTTACCGTAGTCTGTAGAAGCAATCTGGGCTCAGAACTGTGTCCTGTGGCACTCTAGAATCCACAGGCACAGTCGTCTCTTACACATCTACAATGACTCTCCTATGCCTTTTGGTAAGAAAGTGTTAAAGCCATCCATGACCCATTGATGTCATAACTTCTAAGCTTGTGCAGAAGTGTTCGAATTAGGGATTGTCTTGAAGGTTGTCAGAAAGTCATGTATTGCAACATCTGTCTGCTGGCTAGCATCATAGTTGTTGCAAAGATATTAATTTAAATGGTTGTGATCTGGTATGTTTTTTTTTTCATGAGAAGCCAGCTCTGAAACCTTGGTTTAGGTTCATTAAAATTCTTTGGTCCTCCAGTTGTTACAGCATGTGTTTATAAATAATGTGTTCAAACAGTTCACATGGTACAGAGGGTAGGGAGACTATTCAGTGGTTTCCAGTTTGATGTTTGTCTCCTTTTTTGAAAATCAGCATGACATTTATCTTTTTTGTACTCCCAGTTCTTATAGAACAGGGAATACTTTACAATGGGAATGAAAAATGCTGTCTGACTGTCCGTGGTCAAAATGTGTTCCGTGTGCTCCAAGCAAAACTTCTGGGCTGATCTTTTTGAAAATTTGTTGGTATGTTCATTATGGGTCAAGGACGATGCCTGATGTTTCATTTTACCAGAATAGCCGTTACTAACAGCTGTAAATAATAATTAAAAAAAAAAAAATTCCAATAAGGGAAATAACCACCGCGCGCTGTCAAGTTTTTTTTTCTTCCACTAACTTGAAATTGTCTCCCTTCTTGCAATAAGTATATAAACTTATGTGCAACCAAACTTTGTAACAAATCTTAAATAAATATCAGCGAACCGCCCAGAGAACGTGGACAAACGAGTCACAAGACAACACACAACGCGTTTCGACCTCTTAGGTCTTCCTCAGGTGAAACAAAGACGGACAAAATAACGAAAATGCCTTCCTTGCGCTGAACTCAGAAGCAATCTGAAGTGATCAAAGCTAAGTGCATTTTCGTTATTTTGTCCGTCTTTGTTTCACCTGAGGAAGACCTAAGAGGTCGAAATGCGTTGTGTGCTGTCTTGTGACTCGTTTGTCCACGTTTCTCTGGGCGGTTCGCTGATATTTATTTAAGATGTTTAGATTTCCGCCTGCAGTCGTTTCACTTTGCAACAAACTTTGTAAGCTTTTCGGTAGTATAGTGGTTAGTATCCCCGCCTGTCACACTGCAGACCAGAGTTCTATTCCCCTCCTGGGAGAGCAACATTTTTTTTTTCCTTTTCTCTTACATACAAAATCTTTACCAACAAAAAGGGAGAAAGCGCTATAGACAGACAGATTTATATACATTTTTTTTTTTTTCTTTTTGTTGTACTGTTCTACTGGGAGTAGGTTATATGCTTTGCATCTTGTTTTCTTGTTTGCCAGGAGAATATCTCTGTCACCTGACTTGTGGAATATTGTGACCTTGCCAGTTGTTAGCTCATTTGTTATGGGATTCTGTTGGATATCTGATCTAGGCCATAGATTTCATGTTACCAGTATCTTTCATATATAGAAAAATAGGGGGGGGGGGGGGGGGGTGGATTAGAAAAGGGGGTGTAGAAACAACCTCTTGCCAAATGTTCTTTAGCCACAAGCATAGGTTTGATTATATCTCTCTCCAAGTCATGGAAGCAACAGATTAAAGTTTCAGGGTGGATCTTATAAAGATCTGAAGTGTTAGTGCTCATATTTTTTTTTTTTATTTTTTTTTATTTGCCTTCTTGAATTCCTCCGCATTGTGGATCCCGACCTCAACACCCAAAGCCATGGCAAAGAGGTTTTATGTTTATGTACCCACTTACTTGTTCTTGTACCCAAGTGATCAGGATATCACAGTTACATGTACATGTACATTGCAGGAGTGTCAGTTTTCTTGTTTTGGTTAGTTATTGTTTTTGATGTGTGTGTGTGTGTGTGTGTGTGTGTGTGTGTGTGTGTGTGTGTGTGTGTGATATGTTTATTGCAAGTCATGATTAACACACCACTACAACTTGCATCTCAAGCCTGAAACTCTTACTTTAACTGTAAAGTTAGTTACAAATGCATGTATATCATACTGTTTGTTTTTAAGGAAAAGGCCATTTGTTCTGTTACATGTCAGACTGGACTTTCAGTTTCAAGAAATACCTTGAACTGGGAAGTGGGATGTTAATCTGTGCACAATTTTTTTTTCCTGACTTGTAATAAAATATGGACTGAGGTCGGATTAGCTTTAAACATTATGACTTGATTTTTTACAAGCACACATCCTCACCAGAGACACACATCCACTCACACCTGAACACCAGTGAAGTGACTCAGTAGCAGTGCAGTGTCTGGTATGCTGGGTTGTCTTTTTGTCATGGAATATCAATGACTAAAGAAATGGCTAGAGGAGAAGGGGGGGGGGGGGGGGGGGGTACACTGAAGGTAAGATAAAAACAAACAAAAATGCAAACAAATAAACAACAAACAAACAAATGAACAAACCACCTCCAAACTTCAAAGTGTACCTCGGTGAATCATACACACACACATATCATATTACTACTATATCTGCGGATGTTTAGACATGTAACACAGTACATTTAGATATGTTTCACAGCATGTTAGGTGTTTATTACAGTCATGCAGTATTTTTCAGTTATATGATAGTATTTGTAGCTGTCTAGTACTGTGATAGGCTGTTAAGTGTGTATTTTAGTATGTTCAGATTGTATTACAATATTTTTACATGTTATCACACTATGTTTTGATATGTAAAACAGTACATTTTGATAGAACTGTAATACAATATATTTAGTTTTTGCATTATGTTTTGTTTAGAGTATGTTACAGTAATTTGAAGTGTTTTACAGTACATATGTGCAAAAACTACAATATTTTGTTTAGATGTTCTTTCAGATGTGTATGTCTGCGTGTGCATGCATAACAGTCAATGATTAGCTGTTGGAATGGAGCAAGGCATTTGCATGTGTGTGTGTGTGTGCATAAGCACATGTTCAAGCGTGAGTTTATGTTGTGCATAAGAGAAAAAGGAAGTGTGAGTGGTGAGTGCCCTTTTTAATTTTTTCTTATTTTCAGAAGCCCTTGCAAATGACAGCCCCATATTCTCCCATCCCCACCATGCCTCTTTTCTGTGCAGACATTTTTTTTTGTTGTTTTTGTTTTTTTGATAGATTGGAAACTTGATTAAGGTCTCAACACTTTCTTTGTCAGTTTAATCAAATTAAACACCAACTTCATGGTCTTGAAGCAGAAAATTGATCAAATGTGAAAAAGGATATTTTGTCTTGCTCTTCAGTTTTGTATCAGTAAGACCTTTTTCCCATCCTTATCCTGTCCCATTCTCACCCTTCTGTGCCACCACCATTATTGTTCTGTTTTGTGATCATACCTTTAAAAAAAAAAAAAAAAGTTTTTATATTTGATTATTTTGAAAAAGAAAAGAAATGAAAATGTTGGACTTTATTTTGTCATGAAATATATATGCTAATTGATGTTTCCAGGTGTGAAAACCACACTAGACCTGTAGTTGGACATGTCAACAGAAGGAATGTCACTAACATGGTGGAAACGAATGCTGACACCTTGGAGGAAGATGTCAGCTTGAGGGAGTTGCGTGCAGAATGTGAGCACACTTGGGCGAAGGTGAAAGACTTGCAGCACCAGTTCGAAGAGACACGACAGCCGGCTCGCTGTGCCCTGTCAGGCAATCGCCCCCCTTTAGTATCCATCCTCAAAGAGAAGGAGCGACAATTGAGAGCAGAGACTGAAATTGCCAAAGACTTGCAACCGCAAACACCTCCCAAAAGTACAAAGGTTAGACTTGCCAAAGGCAAATGAGTCGAGCAAAACTGGTAGTCGGTGTGATTGGTAAAAGTCAATTGCATAAACTAGTTGCTCTACTTTCCCACCAGTGAAATAGAAAAATTGTTATGCATACAGTAGCAGTGAAAGATATTTTTTGTTGATCAAACCCTGTTGCAGGCATGCAATTTCATGCAAAAAAAATTGTCCTCTTACCTCAGTGATTTTCAGCTAGAGATAGGACTTTCTCTCTATGACAAGTATAGAAGCAGAGTACAGAATCATTTGGAGAACCCTTATTTGGTATTTTTCTCTTTATGTAGAATCTGCATTATTTGTCCTTGACTCATTCATAGGGAATCATCCGGTTTGGGAAGGGTATCATTTTGTGGGTCAGTTCTCATATCAGCCTTGTATCTTAGGTAGCTGCCCGTCCTGGGTATTTTAGAGTACTTGTTTCCCCTTCTCTCATATTCATGCTCAGTAATTTCTGTCGTATGAAGAAGGAAGGTCCAGAATCAGAAAAGGAGAAAGATCTTTTACATACATGCTGCTTCTATTTTGCTCCTTCCCATCCATACTCTGTATATTCATATTGTCATACAATGTACATATTATCTGGCTGTCCCTGTGTGCAGGTGGTTGAGGCAGCATTGGTGGAGGACCTGCAGAGGGAGGTGGGACAGTTGAGGGAGACACTGTCACTGGTAGAGTCACAGCGCCAGGAACTGCAAGCCTCCTTGGAGCAGGAGAAGCAGTTTGAAGACCAGCTGCTGGCTATCAGTCATAAGTTACAGGTAAGGACTAGACGAGAGATGAGACTGACCATATGACTAGTTGTAAGGAAGGAAAAATAAGAAGTACTGGGTACACATGTACATTAATTTGATTGATATTGCTTTTCGCTTTGTTTAAAATGCTGTCCAAAACAAACTGAAGAGTTTGTGCTTCAGTCATGTGCCCAAAATGATGCAAAAACATTCAGTTGCATTGGGTACACCAGTAAAACCAGTATTGGTGAGGCCATTCAGGCCAAGTCTTTGTTTCAGCAGAAGATACATTTGCATGTAAAACATAGTTCAGAATGATGTGATGACTTTGATGGTGGGGTGGCAGGGTGGGGGCTGTTTCTGACCAGAACGCCGTATGAAATATCCGGTAAAGTTAGTTTTGGCAACCACCTGTGTAGGCTGGCTCTTACCTGATCTGCAGTCGCAGTGGCCATGTCAACACAGCTCAGAACATCAAGGCTTCTGTGGGCATATCAGTCCAATGTACAAGCATAACAGACATATAGGATATGCAGACTTAAAATGTGATTAACTCTTTGATTAGGAAACACATGGCTGTGGTTTTTTTGCTTTGACTTTCATCGAGGGAATCAGCTGCAACACTCTCCCACGCAATGTTGATCATTGTGCCAAATAATTTGCACTGTGCTTGCGATGTAAAGTGTAAGGTAGCGGATTTGGAAAACAAAAAAAAATTAAATGAGTATAAAGCTGATTCAGAGAGGCTAGTAATAACCTCTTCCTAAAAGCAGAAATAATAAGAAGAAAGAAGTGGGCTCTTGTATAAGTATATGATTTGATCAGGTCTCATAATATATATTACAAGTTTTTATGAACTGTTTCAAAACTTCCACTTTGAATTGTTTTAACTCTGCAACTTTTTAGTGTATTTTTATCAAAGTCAGTTTTAAAAAATGGCCCAGGTGTGCTGTGGTGCAATCTCAGATGCTTAGCATCGGTTAGCAACTGGTTTCATATGCCCATGTTTGGAAGATGCCTTATCCATAAATAAAATGGATTTTGTTTCCAAAATAAGGGACCAACCCTTCATGCAGAGTTTCTTGTAGATGTGAAATTACAGCCCAAGTGATGCATCCAGCCCCAGAAACAGCTGTTGGGATTTTTATGTGTCGCTTTAAAAAGACTGATAGCCATTTTATATACAATGTGTACCATGTGATTGGTTTAGTAGTGCTATGCAATTTAGAGAAAATGCATTGTGTATTGAACTAGCATTCTGAGTGCAATAATGTTGCAGTTGTAGAACAGTATTTTTGGTAACTGCATTTTTCTTGAATTCATTACTCTAGAATGATCTTTCCGCTCTTCTCTTGAAAATATCCAATATGAGAAAGGTAAACTCCATATTGAATGGCAGGAGAAATGTGATGGGCTGAAGGGGGAAGATCACCCAGAGGATGCGGTGGAGACCATTGCCCAGGAACTGGAAACCAAGATTAATCAAGCCCAACAGACTGAGCGCACCATCATGAAGAAGATGGCTGCTTTTGTCACCAAACATTTCCCAGTGCCCAAACCAGACCAGGTGATGTGATCTGTGTGTGTGTGTGTGTGTGTGTGTGTGTGTGTGTGTGTGTGTGTGTGTGCGTGCGTGGATGTGTGTGTGCATGCATGCATATGTATGTGTGAGCGTGTGTGTGTATGTGTGTGCATGTAAACCTGAATGTGTTTAAGGATGCTTAGTTGAACATTTACCCCTAAACAAACGAAATTGAAGCAGTGTATACAGATATTGTTATATGATAATGTTGATGTAGTTGTCACAAATGACAGCTGGAATCCTAGAAATACTTAATTTAAATTACTAGTATTTATCTGTAACCAGACTGAAAGGGTACTCAGGAGAGTGCATACCTCTGCAAACTGAACAGTCCTCAAAAAGACCATTCCTGGATCAACCCATTGATCAGGATTCTTGTCAAGGGCTTCATCCGTGAGCCACATTCTTTCTTTTCCACAAGGTTTAATTAAAGTCAGTTCAGTAATGTTTGTGTTATTGTGCTCACTGGCAGACAGACCAGTATGCATATTTGACAACATAATCTGATGGTAAAACGCATAAGGGGGGTGCTTTCGCACTCCTCCACTACTTTCAGAATCATAGATTCAGTCTCTGGTGTTTTACATTAAACAACTACAATCATATACATACATATATTTAACACATAACACAGATGTAAATTAACAGATGGGTTTGTGGGTAGTGATTTTTGTTCAACAGTTTTTGCTTTCTTATTTCATGATCCAGGTGGCAAAAATTTCCAAAGATCTGCGGTCAAGGAAACGGCAAAGCAGCCAAGAGACATTGCCGCTGAAAGACATTCTTCTGGAGCTGATGACAAAGTGAGAGCGCTTGACTATATAATGTGAATAAAATTTTGTGTGGAGTGTATGTTTCTGCAGGCAGGGATTTTATTAGTAGCATATAAAACCAGTAAGGCGAGCTGGGCAATGGCAAATTGGTCAAATCAAACCAGTTGCCTGGCCATAGCAATTGATGAAACTCAAGTCAAGGAAAGCAATGGTCCACATTCCCACCATTAAAAATGAAATCAGTGTGGAATACTGGTGGTCAACATTTTTGTAAAAATATTGTTATCTAATGCTATGAAATACCAGTTATGAATAGTAGGTCTATGGATATTGGTTTTTGTGTGTGTGTATTCATCATTTTCTCTCTGTAACTTTGGCATAAATCCAAGGTACATATTTATGTCAGATCTGTGGCATGAAGAAAACACAAACGATGATAAACTTCTTCAGGTCTGTCTAACCTTTGAGAGTTTGGTCTGCTGCCACTGTCAAAGAAGAAACTGTTTAATGGTGTGATAACTCACAAGCCACTAATATTACACAATGCGCAAGCCACTCTTTTCAAAAAGCCACCACAATGAATCATTCTTTTAGGTTGTTGGGATTTACATGATCTTAGACATATTTTTCATGCAGACTCCATGAAGACCTTGTCCGCGGATATTCCACCAGATGCTGCTGTTTAATATCTAGAAGAGTTAGGTATTTTTCATTTGATCTAAGATTTTGTTGAAAATAGATCTGTTATGAAGACCATCTTTAGAACATTTTAAATTCACAATTGGAGTCAATTTTAACCTGGTGGTAGTCCTAATATGACCCCTTGCGATCAGCTGGGCTCTAAACAGTATGAACTTTAATGAAGACAGTGGTCAAACTAAAACAGTGTGCTTATTCACAGGACAGTTGAAATTACTAGGTAAATCAGTAACATATGATAAGAAGTAACAGAAACGATGAATGATAACTAGAAAAATCACAGAACATATTTATTTTCAGAAGGTAATTTACCCCTTGACTGGATTCCCAAGTTCACAAAGCACTGAATCAGCAGAAAGTAATTTAACCCCTGACTTGATTCTTAGTGAGTGAGTAGTAATAGCCCAGCCCAAGAGGAGACTTTGAATAATGGTTTTAGATGGATGGTACTTTTGCAAAGTTTACATCTTTCTTTAATCACTCGGGATGTTTTATCACAGTTCCCTCATTCAGGGCTCTGGCTGAAGCACATAAGTATGTCATAAAGTGCAAAATACCCTGTAAAATGTTTCTGGCATGAATCAGCTCTTTAAATCCGAAAAATAGTTGTCACTTAAGTCAGTTATAATTCTGTTGTGCATATACTGACAGCTGATCAAAGTGGGTTACACAAGCACACAGATCAGTTATTGATTTTTTTTTTTCCCAGTGGAGCTAAACTAGACTTACTAGACTGTCAGTCCAATAGAATAAACAAGTTGCACCAAAGAAAGAATGCATTTTAATTTAGTGGTCTTCAGGCAGGGCAAACCAATAAAACAAAACATGAAAAATAAGCCAACAGTACAGAAAATCTCTTTTTCTTTTTTTTTTTTTTTTTTTTTTTTTTTGTGAAGTACAATTAAATTTGTTTAACTGAAAATTCTCGCCTTACAGCCACAAGCCTGAAGAAGGAAGGTGAGAGAGAGAGTGAAAAAAAAAATAACTAGAGATGGAGAGAAACTGATAATTATGCATGAACAAAAGATTTCCATTTCGAAAAGTATGTGTGATCTCTTGTACATTATAAAACAGAACTTATCTACACAAACCAGCCGCCGTGGCGAAGTGGTTAGCGTCGCGGACTCCCGGCTGGGAGGTCGTGGGTTCGAATCCCATCAGAAGTCATGTGGGTTTTTCTGCCCCGACCGGCTCCTACCCAGAGTTGAGTTTGCTGCGGACTCAGTTGGGAAGACTGGGACCACACAGTCGAGTTTCATCCACTTAATGGATGCGTTTCTGAGAGTGTTGCTCAAATTTCCTGACCAACACTGCAGGTGTCTGTATCTCTCGGGCCTGGTTGACGCCGGGATATATTATGAAAGGAAGCGTAGAGTACAGCCCTGTCATGTAGTCTCAGACCGAAATGGAAATCCGTCGCATCATCTTATCATCCTCATTCTCATCGATCAGCATTGGAAAAAAAAAAAAAAAAAAAAAACAAAAAACTTATCTACACAAGATGTAATCTGTAACGTATCAGAACACAAAAGGACAATGATCATGGTATTAAAAGCAAAAAAAGAAGAAAAAAAAGAAACATGAAAAAGATGAAGAAAAGAATGAAGTAAATGATGGTGTAGGGAGAAGAGAATGGACACAGGGAGATGAAGAGGAAAAGATACAAGAAATGATTCTGCAGGCAAACATGCAAAAAGCTAAGACAACCCCACCCCTCCACTGCTTGCTGACCAAAACCTTCAGAGATACACCCTTAGCAACCATGGCTAAGGAAGGAATCAACTTGATCCCAAGGAGAAAAGAAATGTTTGAATGCTGGCGATTTGCTGAAATACTTTGCTGTCTTGGTGAGTGAAATGCTCAGGCTTTTGCAGTTTTTGTTTGTTGTAATTAGTGTCGACACATTCATATTGGCAGTTATTTCAGAACTGCTGTGGTTGTTTGTCTATGTATGCATTTTCACATAAGAAAGAAGTGGTGCAGTCATGAAGAATAGATTTACTCCTTATCACCAGACGCTGTGACCAAGTGATTAGCATCGTGGACTTCCGGCTGGGAGGTCATGGGTTCAAATCCCATCAGAGTCATGTGGGTTTTCCTGCCCTGACCGGTGCCTTCCCAGAGTTGAGTTTGCTGCGGACTCGGTTAGGAAGACTGGGACCACACAGTCGAGTTTCATCCACTTAATGGATGCATTTCTGAGAGTGTTGCTCAAATTTCCTGACCAACACTGCAGGTGCATGTATCTCTCGGGCTTGGTTGAAGCCGGGATATGTTATGAAAGGAAGTGTAGAGTACAGCCCAGTCATGTAGTCTCAGACCGAAATGGAAATCCGTAGCATCGTCTTAATCATCCTCATTCTCATTGATCAACATTAAAAAAAAATGTCTCAAATTCTGTGGCCCTTCATGCCCTGCTATCATGGTGACCTCAGTTTCGATGTCCTGTCCATGTCTGTGGCCTTGGTTTGGTTCCGTCGGGTCACCAGTATCAGCGAGTCCATGGGGGCTGTCGTTGGACGGACGTGGTGGCGCCCTCCGGAGGGAGAGCTCACTCACGCCGGCTCCGCGGCTAAGCAATTACTGTTGTCAATAGGGGGCTTAATAGGTGGTGCCCTGCGTACGTTAGATCAGAACAGGCGCCACTGAACACCACCGAAGTGATTCAGCAGCAGTGCAGTGTCTCCTCTGATGGGTTGCCTCTTGATGGCTTGACATTAACTGCTCCCTGTGCATTGTCTGTGGCGGGGCTGACTGCACTGTGGCTGTGGATGGGGTGTCGGAATGAGCGGCATGTGTGCTCTGCCTCTGAGGTGGCGCAGAGGTTGGGACAGCAAAAAAAAAAAGAAGAAGATTTACTCCTTATCACCCAGGTTTCTTCAAACAGGCCTCTCATGTTTGTGTTTCAGGTGTCTTGAGTCGCCAAGTGATCCATACATTGAGCTGACAAACCGGCATTGGCCTGCCTATATCGAACTGTTGCTGCGTTGTAACATTATACTACACCACCCAGACGACAGTAGAAGAGTCAAGCTGGTCCCCTTTCACCTCTGACATCTGTTTCATTATTCTATATCATCTTCACAGTCAGGGTCTCCATCATTTTGAAATGGAAGCAGCTGATGCTGCAGAGTTTGACAGGACATGATATGTACATAGCATATAGGAAAAAGAGGCACAGAATACAATTTTTTGCTTGAAGGGTACTGCATTTGTGAACAAGTTTTTTTTTTTTTTAGGCAGTAGCATTTTAGAGTTAAATACTGGATAGGCAATACAGCAATTGCAGTGTTGGGGATGATGAGACTACATGGTTGTTGCCATGTTTTGTTGCTGTGGAAAGGAGACTGAAAGCAATGCAATTTTGATATCATTTAGACTCTAGTCTTTCTGTACACCATACCTATGTGAACATCCATGAAGCTGAGGAACTGGAGAAAGGTTAACCTTTTCAAGACGCGCTGTGCGATAGTGACGGCAGCTCAGTTGACCTGTTCACGGCGAGCCGTTCTGTAGTGACGGCAACACTGCTGTACTCCTGGACGTGCCGTGCCTCTCTGACAGCACAACTACAGAAAAAAACCCCTGCTCTCTCGTTTATGGTCTAAGGGATGCAGCAGCCCTAAATATTTAGAACAGGGTTCAAGCCACTGGAAGGGTAAGTTTGCATGCACTAGCAATGAGCTTTGTGACCCCAGAAGAATCCAAATGAAGAGACCCATCTGGCGCTGGGAATTACTGCAAAAGGCCCAAGTGGAATTTCCTGCCTTGCCAACATGTTGGGCAGAACAAGAAATGCATTAGGTGTTAGAATTGGTTCAGTAAAGTGGTTCAGAGGATGAGGGGGCTGGGACGTACAAGTTTATCAAAAAGAATCTGAGCTTGATCTATTTGCTCCATGTATTTAACAGTTTTATATGTCGTGCTAGCCAGTTCCCTTGCGTTGCCTGGGTATCATAAGAGAGAGAGAGGTCTGTAGGCCTACATTACTGAGGTCTTCAGCCCCTCGTTCAACCATTTATTTTCTTATAAACCGATTTAGATAAAAATGTAGTGAAAAATAAGAAAGAACGGTTTTAAACAGGGTTTTATTTTGATAAGATGATGGTGAATGGCGTTCCTAACATCCTTCTGTATCTGTAAACCAAACTATCGTGACAATAGTAATCAGGGCTTAAAACAGAGAACTCTAAAATCAGATAATTTTTTCAGGTTCTGGTGATTTTACCATGCCTTCAGTTCCAAGTCATGATAAAGCATTCTGTATTTACCTTAGTTAAAAGCAATATCATACACATCTGTCATGTTCTTGTTCTATTCTAACCTGTCTGTGCTGTTAACTTTCTTGCTGTCTATTTGTTGCCTTGTGTCCTCTATCACTTTTTCGTCTATCTTCCCTCTGTTCTAATGTTTCTTGCTCTCTACGTGCTGCTTTGCATTCTCTGTCGCTTTTTCGTCTACCTTACCTCTGTTCAGTTGTCTCTTGGTGTCTACGTGTTGCCTTGACGTTTTCTGTCTTTCTGTTGTTTTGCATATCTCTCTTTACTGCTTTCTTCTGATCGAGAACGTTGAACTCTGGCTGTAGCAGAAGAAGAGCATGTGAGCCAGGTTCTCCTTCTGGGCGGCATTGTCATGATTTTAAGTTTGATTGGAAGAATAAAACATATATAAATAAAAGAAGGTTAAAGACAAAAGAAACAAACTGCAGCGTTACCGAAACACGACGAAAAAGCAGAAAGAGCACACAAAAAAAAGTGTGAAGTAACGCACTTTAATGAACGACACAAAAAACAAGACAAGAATTTTCGGGCAATAAGCCTTCCTCAGCGACAAAACAATGAAAACAATGCAGACATTAACATGCACAATACTCCCCTTGTGAAGCCAAAAGAAGGTTAATTCAGCCATTCTAGGCATGTATGTTTTGGTGTTCAAATCTATAAAACAGAGAAGAAATTAGATGGAATGGCAATGCCCGAAAAACACAGACTTTTTGGATGAGCCGAAAAGTTCCTCTGCTTCGGAGTTTGTACTTAAAGAACAAATACTAGATTGCAAATTAGAAATGGACGTTGACTTACCACAGATCTACACATGGTCAAGTGATAAAGAAGAATTCTGATTATGTCAAACGTTCATGATGTCATTCAGTTGCTGTGACGTGTGCAGCATGGTGAAACAGCAAAGGACACAACGTCTTTTTCTTGGGGTTTCTCATTTCTTGTGCGAATTTTCTGTGAATACCTTACAGCTTTCTAATGTTGTTTACATAGTTATTGCCATGAATGACCTTCATGAATCAGAAGTTCTTGGTTTCGTCCATAATTCAAATAAAATTTTTTGGGGGTATGCGCGTTTTGTTCGATATTTTTTCCCCTTAAACATTCACGTGAACACTTTTCAAAATCATTTATATAATAAATCTATTAAATAAAGCTGTTTGTCTGTTGTGTAGTGTTCTGATGTTCAGTTTTTGCGTCTATGGATGCAAATTGCGTCACGACGCAATGCGTCACGTGATCGCCAACCCAACATTGCTGTTTGTAGGACACCAAGGATACCTGATACCAAATTTGGTGCCGATTGGCCTAAAACTGTGACTGTGTAGTGTTCCGATGTTCAGTTTTGCGTCTGTGGACGCAAATTGCGTCGTGACACAATGCAATACCAAATTTGGTGCTGATCGTCCTAAAACTGTGACCGCATAGTGTTCCAATGTTTCAGTTTTGTGTTTGTGGACCCAAATTTCGTCATGACACAATGCGTCACGTGATCGCCGACCCGACGTTGCTCTCTGTAGGACACCAAGGATACTTGATACCAAATTTGGTGGCGATCGGCCTAAAACTGTGGCCATGTAGTGTTCCAATATTCAGATTTGCATCTGTGGATGCAAATTGTATCACAACGCAATGCGTCACGTGATTGCCGACCCAACGTTGCTGTTTGTAGGACACCAAGGATACTTGATACCAAATTTGGTGGCGATCGGTCTAAAACTGTGGCCATGTATAAGCCAGCAGACAGACAGACAAACTGAGGTTTATATAATAGATTGTCTGAAGTCAAAACAGGGAAAAGTGTGTACAGTGTACTATGACTTATTTTCATTTTTTTATATTTTTTTTTCACTTGGATATTGAATACCTCAGGCTTTTCTCTGCATCTGTTCAAAGTAAGAGCGAAATTTGCTGTTGTGTGTGACGTAATCAAGATTGTGTTCTGCGTTTTAGTTATGTCATTTCCATAATTGTAGCATTGCAATATTATCCCAAATATAATCAACTCTGTGCTCATTGCAAATTTTGCGTTTTACCCTTTTTACCCTTTTACCATTGATACATAACAATTGCTTGTTACGTATTAAAGGATGTAAAACAAAATTTTTAAAGTGCAAAAATCGCGCATCAGCAACGGTTGTAAGCATGTGCTGTGCATGCATCTGCAGGGAAATGGCGTTGCTCTTCTGCGCCTGTCACAAAAGTATCAATTTGTAATCAAATTCAGTGGTCTAACAACTTTATTTAGTCAAAACTTAGGGTTTGTTTTTATGATTTGATATGATGAATAGTGCGTTTCGCTGCCTGGAAATACATCTGCCATAAGTCTGAAAATCAAATTTTGCAGGAGATGAAAAAAAAAAACGATTATTATCCCCACAAGATACACTGCGAGCTGAGTTATGGTACAAGTATTTTGATTACAGCATGTTTATTTTTTAGGATAATGTGATTGGGACTTGGCTACATTATGCCCCTTGGCTCATTCTTATAGAACACCAAAAATCTCAAAAATGCAAAAAATTTGAGTTGCGATAGTTGTATTTCAGGACGGCGATTTGTTTTGTGAAATGAAATATATTACATAGTATGTTGCGTATGTGCATTTTACATTATTTTTCATCAAAATATGTACTAAAATGGTTCTTTGAAATGGGACTTTGGCAAAAATTGCAAACTCTCAAGCACATTTCTACAGTTTTGATATTTCAGGTGACATTAATTTTGCAGTGAAATGTAAGAAAACAGATTTTCAATGTACATAAAGGAAACAGGAGAAAAACTTCATTCTAGGGTTTTGAAATGCCTGTAAAATGTTTTTCTTATTCACTTCATTTTTGTTTCCCATTTGGGGAGTAAAATCCCTAAAATCCACACCAGTTTTTGACACACTCAAACTCAGCACTTTCATATGGCTGAATTTGTTAAAAAGACCATATGGTATTTGGAAATATCAGTTGTCACACTGACCTTGTATGCTTTCATGTCAGTGTATGACATACACTGTGCAGGCCAGCTGAAATGATACTGCTGAACTGCAACACTTGAAATTGCATTATTGTGATGTGGTAATGTCTGGAAAATTCTGTTCATGCAATTTTGACCTGATGGCTTGAATCATGAAATTTGATTTGGTTTGCATGTTGTTTCTTGAGTTCTTTCCTGTGTAACATAACGACATCACTGCACATGCAGAGAGTTTCCAGTTTGTCAGTAACAGTGAGCTCAATTAATGTGACAAGTTTATTGTTCTACAATCATCATTGCATGTAATTATTGCAAATTTTGAAGAGTATGTGAACTATTGGCCCAGATCAATATATTCTATTCTGAGGAACTGCCATCATTGTGTTTGTTTTCACTGTAAGTTAATATCATTGTTGGATATTTTCAGGAGTCGTGGTTACGATGTGCTCTATTTACAATGTGCTTGTGTTTTGAAGATTTTACAAATTAATTTTTTGCAAAAATATTTTCACAACAACTTAGATCTACAATCAAAATACTTTGCTGATCAATTGTGTCCTGTGTTCCATAGCCATTTTTCAATAACATGGATGTGTGCATATACTTCCTTCTTCAAACTGCTTATGCTTGATTAAACAAGGAAGAAATAGCCCAACAGAAGGGCTTGAATAATAAGTTGATTATGAATCTTGCTGAATTGACTCCACAACAGAAAATCTGTTTGTTAGCCTTTCAGAATATTAAGAACACATGCTAACAAGAAATATGTGGGACAGTGTGTAAGACATGCCAGCAGGAACGTGAAGACTGTAACTGGATGATTTCAAAGTACGTCAAATGAACTATGTAAAAGCTTTCCCGATTTGGATCCATCGTGCCAATTGGAACGAAAGGATTCATTGGCATCAATTGTTAACACAAACCTCACAATGCAGCAGTCAGTCTTCCTCTTTGATGAAGAGGGGTGTTGATGAAAATAATTCACATAACAGAGCAAGATACCAGCTGCTCAAATCGGAGTATATTGAAGCTTTCATTTATATCTGTCAGTCTGTTTGTCTCCCTCACTCAAAGGTACTCAGAGGGATACAAATGAAAATGATGCATGTAACAACAAAGTGAGAGACCATCTGTCCAAGTAAAAGTATTTTGAAGCTTTCATTTTAACTGTCAGACAGTCTGTCTCTCTCTCTCTCTCTCAAAGATACACACTGTTGCAGAAACACTTATACATTTTGCACACTAACATCTCTTGCGTATTTCATTTTGGTTTTTCATCTGTCCAGTGATCCTGTAGAGGTTGTCAGTGGTACAGTTTTCAATTTTTTTTTAATGCTAGATCAAGGATTTGTACCACTTCAGCAGTAAAGTATGTACCTCATGGTCTGTTCAGGATGCCAGTTACACCATAGTTCATGTCTGCATCAGAATGGTAACCTTGTGACCTCTATGACTGCTCTACTTTTAAATGTGAATGGTAGTCAAACCACTTTTTCTGCTGCCAAAATACTCTTGGAGTTCAGATGGAACTTTACGTTCTATCAAGGTCTGCTTTTGTGAACCGCTTAACATAAAAACACCATCAGTTGGCCAGCTTCACTGTTGCCTTCATGTCCATGTTCATGTTCTTTTTGAATATTTTACCGACACATGATCAGGTAGTCAGTACATTCATCTGTCCACCTATGAAACACAGATGGATCATTGACTTATGGAGCATTACACTTGCCATAGACCTGTTTTGGAAAATGTTATGCCATGGGCTGAAAAAAACTTCTGTGTCCGATCTTTCATGCTAGCGAAATTGAACCTGTTCTGTGCCTTTTCCCCGCTGAGCGGCTGGCTGGCTGTTCACAGCCTAATCAGGCCCACTGTCCTGACAGAGAAAACTTGCTTTAATGAGAAAGAGAGAGTCCAATAATGACATCATTAAACCAAAAATAGTATACTTAGTGATACTGTTAACCCCTGTTGAGGTTTGCATTTGGATTTTCATGCAGAGGTTAAAAGCAGTTTGTCTCCTTGTCACAAGTATGTCTCAGCATCACATGCTTCTCATACTCAGTTTGATTGCATTACACTGATTTACTACCCTTTGAGATGTGAGAGCAAGTGTGTATAAAATTAGTATGGTCTTGTCTCACTGACCATTGCTTGATGACTTTCTTACTCTGAAATGTTAACCACTTATAAATTTGGGAACATTTGAATGTTCCAGTGTCTGTCATATTGGGTTTAGGGACACATCCTTGTGAATGAATGTATTTTAGTAAAAAGAAAAGAAATATCATATATTCTCTTACAAATTACTCTTACTGTCCCCGGGTTTGTAGCCAGTGGCGAAAAGTTATCTCTTTGTTACCATAGTCAACATGGAAATGAACCAGTTGGCCTGTTTTAATTTTTATCACTGATTATCGTTACTCATTGTCATCTACTCATATTGAAACGAGCGGGTACTTACCATTCGGATTTTTCAGGGTTTTTCCTTTTTTTTTTTTTTCTTTGGAAAGCAGTGTAGTTAATTCAGTTTATTTTTTGTGTTTCATTGACATGATACATATTCATGAAGTGAATTCTGTTTTATTACTTCCATATTACCACCTCACCCCTGTGTCTCCCTCCCCTCTCCCACCCACCTACCCTTTTTTTTTTCCCAAATCTTATAGACAAATGAATAATCACGCTGTATGTGAAAAAGAAACGCATTTCTTTTTCTGATAAAATGCAAAATGTCCAAGGTCTTTCTTGACTGGTCTTTTCATGAATTATGTGAAGTATCACTACTGTAATGCTGTCGGGAGCAGAAGAAGACTTTGCTGTGCCTTTTTTATTCTTATTTACTAATTTTTTTTTTTTTCATAAAGTCCCTCTTCTTTTTGTCCAGCTTCACAGCAGAAAAAAATGGCGTGTATTAGGGGTGTGGTAATTGAGATCACCACAGACAGTGATTGTTTCCAGGATTCATGAAAGGTTGAAGTACAGAAATTTCTTCATATTTGCCCCATATTCTTATGCAGGATCATGTAACAGAGAACAAATTTTGACTTGATGCAATCCACATTGTGGATGACAGTTATGTGTCTTTATTCAATTATATGCTTTTTGGCCTTCATGTATATTTGTGTGTGTGTGAATGGTGTTGTTAGTAATGAAAAAAAAAGACAACTCATGTTCACATCCAAGAATCAGAAATATTGTTTGAAAATACAAATGAAAATGTGGAACGTTTGGCTGTATTTATTCTGCTCTTGAGGTTCAGTTTCAGTACATTAATAAACGAGTGAGACATAGCAAACTAGAAATGAATAAGCTTAATACAAAATACTATTAGAAGACATGATAGGGAATAGTCTGAGGCTCTACCAGGGCTCGTAATTATACAGATGTGTATAATTTCACACTTTATGACGTGAAAATTCCCGCTTAAAAACTGTTTTTAAGTGCATGACTCGATCTTTATCAAAAGTAAGATGTCACATGTTTACCTTCTTTCATCATCGAGGCTTGTGTGAACGATTGTTTGTGTAAGAGGGCATTAGCGGGTTTAAAGCTTTTTTTTTTTACCCCTGACTTCGCCTGTCATGATGCTTTGCAAAATGAAATGTTATACTATAGCCTGATCTGTGTGTTTCGCGAAGGCAAAGTTTGAACCATGGTACTCATGTATGTCCTTCAGGATACAGATTGATTTTCAGGATTCATATGCATCTTCGTAAACACAGGTGCTGTCCTTCTAATATGTTTATAACGCTGGGTATTTTTTGTGACAGCATGACATCAAAATGGCTGTGTGCATCGGCTTACTATTAAGTAAACATAATCTTCATTACCCAACTTTCATCAGTCTCAAACTTCCTGGGCATGAATGCTTATTACGTTAAAGTAGTTGGTCTTAATTAACTCTCCTTCCCTTCCTCCTTTCATTATTATTGTTATTGATATAATTTTTATTACCATTTTTGTTATCACCATCTTGTTATTACCATTATTATCATC
Source organism: Conus betulinus (assembly GCA_016801955.1). NCBI lineage: Eukaryota > Metazoa > Mollusca > Gastropoda > Neogastropoda > Conidae > Conus > Conus betulinus. The sequence goes on along the minus strand of JADBJO010007344.1, from coordinate 34,822 downwards.
ATTATTATTGCTATCATCATTATTGTCGTCATCATCATCATCATTGCCATTATTACTGTGGCCACTACAACCATGTTTCTTCCACTATCCTCTAACCCCTCTCCTTTCTCCCCTTCTGTTAGTTCAGTTGCTATTAATACTACAACTTCTATCATCATATATATAACTAAGAGAGGAGCTAATCCCCTCTTTCTTGTTCTTTAATTCTCGAATGTTGTTTGTTTTGCCAGAAGAAGACCAAACAGGTCAAAACATGTCATGTTTGCCTTGTAATTTGTTTCTCTCGTTAGGCAGTATAGTAATTTTTCTTTTAAACTTGATTAACGAGACAAACTGCTGTGCTACCACAGACAACATTGTAATGACACTGGCTGAGAAGACAGTCGGCTTAGAGAACTGCAAGCTCCTGAGAGACTGCGCTAATTTTGGTCCATGCTGATAAAGCTTAAACTTAAAGTAAACATGAGAAGGTAATGATGGGGGGGGGGGGACTTCAGCCTGTGCACAGAGAGAGAAAGATGGATCAAAGTGAAGGTGAGGAGAAGGAAATCAGCAGCCTGGGAAAGGACACAGTGAGGAGAGGACGGGGGAGGGCGACAGTCTGAACAAAGAGCAAATGATTTGAATTGCATACAGTGGCCTAGGAACAGGACTAGAGGGGGAGGCCAGAGGCAGTGGCATCCAATTATTTCTGATAATGGAGATCAAGAGAAGATACAGAGTTGAGGGTTTGTTTGGTGTTTTTTTTTTTTTTTTTTTCTGTCAGATTTTTATGTAGTGAGAGGTAGGTATAGGATGGGTCAGATTAGGATTATGTGGCGATTAGGTCAGCAGTGCTGCAAACTCTGTTTTTTGATTGATGTTGGCCTCTTCACTGGCAGGTTTGGAAGATGGGATAAACCGTGGATGATTTTCGTAAAGCCTCAGAGGTTGTTGAGGCAGAGAGCTGCTCCTTTTGGACTGGAGAGTGAAGGGAGGATGCGGCTGTAGTTGGGGTGTTTGGTTCTCCTGTATATGTTGATGGTTCCCCAACTTGAGGCAGAACACAGTTGTAGTGGGGCAACATCGTGGCCAACCTGGGTATACTGGACGGTCAGGTGTGGTGCGTGTGGTTGGTTTGTGGAGTTTCCATACCGTTGTATCACCGGCACGGGTTATCTATCACCACAATGGACCTTTTGAGAACTTTGCTGGGTGCCATGATCTCCAACCCCCAAGGCAGGGAGGATGGCTGTGTCATGGCAGTGATCCATTCCTTCAAGGAGGAATACCACAGCTGTGCAGGGAGATCAGCATTGATGGTCTCAGTGTCCAGGTGAGCATAATCATTGTAGTGGTCACACATGTAGTGATCACTTGGGTTCTGAGATTGTCTGCTGAACTTTTCTCACGAATTTCGAAAACAGGACTGCTAAGGATTCTTTGTCCAGGTCTTGAAGCCAGGGACGGCTTTTTCAGGCAAAGCTGTCCTCAGGAACACCTTTCCAGAAATACCTGCCATGTCATAGATCGTGATCAGTTGTCCTGGATTTGACATCATCCAACTGTCAGCTTCAGCGTTGAAAGCACTCTTCAGAGGCTTGAAACCGGGTTTTGTCGTCGAACGGTTGTAAATTTTTGTGTTAGCTGTGAGGGGGGCAGAGTAAGCAGTTTCTATTCCATGCTCTCGACAAACTCTTTTGCTTCCTGAGTCTTGTGGCTGTAGTATCCGTCCAGCAGGATGAGGTGAGGGTCATGGCAAGAGCAACCAGTAACCTTAGTGAAATGATGGAGCGACTTTAAGAACAGTTTAGAATCTGTCCATCCGCTAGGACTTGAAAATCCAAACAATTTCTGGTAGTGCATCTTTTAAGAGTGTGTCCACCAGTCGCTTCCTACCAAAAACAGACTTGGGAAGCAGAAAATACCTGGACACTCGGATGCATATATTAATATATACATGCATGGTCAGGCATACACACATACAAAACAAGCATGTGCGCGCACACATACGCATAGGCACACACACACACATATATATATATATATATATATGTATATAAAATGATGAAAGATCAAAACAAGCTACATTTTCTTGTGAAAAGTAGCACCATTCCAGCAACTTACAGAGCAGCTAGGTGTTGCAATGACTGCAAGAAATATTGAATTATAAACAAAGCTTGCTCTTATGTCTCAGATTATAGAAATAGGGGGTGATAAGCCTTCATATCTGCAGTGGTAGATGATTCTGCCTAACTAACAGAAAACTATAGAAACATACTATGGTATTGCACACCAGCCTTTTTCGGGTATAGCATTCTTCTTAAAACCGAAAAGGCAGAGGAGTCAAATTACCACTTTCCGCGGTCACAGAGGATGAAACAATCAGGTTTTCGAAATACCGGTATCTGACCAGGAGTTATATGTTAGTGAGCTTTCTCCCCATTGGAGATGGTCTCCGGCTTTGGAGACTATAAGCTTGCTGAAGGTTCATTTTGAGAAGCTTTCATTTATTCCCCATTCACCCACTCAAGCACATACTGTTAGTTAGGCAGAATCATCTACCACTGCAGATATGAAGGCTTATCACCCCCCTATTTCTATAATCTGAGACATAAGAGCAAGCTTTGTTTATAATTCAATATTTCTTGCAGTCATTGCAACACCTAGCTGCTCTGTAAGTTGCTGGAATGGTGCTCGGGTCATTATCCTTGGAATTTATTGTTTTCATTGTAATTTAGTCCCTTGCGGATTCATTCCAAGAACTGGCCCTCAGCACTTGTGTCTTAAGAGGTTATCTTTTTATATTTTCTACTTTTCACAAGAAAATGTAGCTTGTTTTGATCTTTCATCATTTTCTTTTGCTTCTTAGGTGGCACCTTTAGTTAGTTTTTTGAAAACTCAAAAAACATACTATGGTATTGCACACCAGCCTTTTTGGTATAGCATTCTTCTTAAAACCGAAAAGGCAGAGAGTCAAATTACCACTTTCCGCGGTCACTGAGGATGAAACAATCAGGTTTCGAAATACCGGTATCTGACCAGGAGTTATATGTTAGTGAGCTTTCTCCCCATTGGAGATGGTCTCCCGCTTTGGAGACTATAAGCTTGCTGAAGGTTCATTTTGAGAAGCATTTATTTATTCCCCATTCACCCACTCAAGCACATACTGTTAGTTAGGCAGAATCATCTACCACTGCAGATATGAAGGCTTATCACCCCCTATTTCTATAATCTGAGATTCATCATTATAAATGCAAAGCTTTTTCCATTTTGTTTGTTACATGTATGATATACTTGAACTGAATTCATATAAACAAATTACTGAAAACAAGTCCAAAAGAAACAAATAAGTCTGTAAAACCATTCGGTTGGGATTGACATATTTCTTGAAAATGAAACCGTTCATCTTTGGGAGTTATTTACCCATTTTATGAACTGTTCATTTGAAGAAAATGAAAATCTTAACATTCTTTAGTGATGAATCAATGAAAGGAACTAAAATCCTGGTTGGTGATTTTAATCACCCTGAGATTAACTGGCAAGAAGAAGTTTGTTCTAGTGGTCCTGAACATCCTGCTACTAAATTTGTAAAAACTACTCTAGACAGCTATGCTGTTCAGTTGGTTTCTGACCCAACTCACTTATGAGCTTTACAAAGACCAACTCCTATTGATCTGATCTTCTGTTCAAATCCAAACAAAACTGAAGATATTGATCACCATCCTCCAAATGGCAAGTCATCACTCTGAAATTTCCGTCAGCATAGATCTTGATGGGGAAATCAATTAAGTAAATCTGAAGGGAAATTTTACTTATGGATAAAGGAAACTTTGAAGTGTTGAGAGATGAATTAAGGGAAATAGACTGGGATTCACTATTACTTAATAAAACTGTAGATGAGATTTGGACTCTAGTTACTAGTAACTTTCCAGACTCAAGACAACCATGTTCCTTCCAAAGAATCCTCCTGTACCGAAATTTGAACTCGCAACCCAGGATCACAAGTCCAGTGCTCTACCAACTGAGCTATTCCGACCCCCCGACAATGATACCAACATGCAGTGGAAACAAACACAATGATGGCGGTTCCTCAGAATAGAATATATTGATCTTGGCCAATAGTTCACATGAACTTCAAAATTCGCGATAATTACATGCAATAATGATTGTAGAACAATAGGTTTGTCGTATTAATTAAGCTAACTGATATTGACAAACTGGAAACTCTTCATGTGCAGTGATGTCGTTATGTTACACAGGAAAGAACTCAAGAAACAACATATGAGCCAAATCAAATTTCATGATTCAAGCCATCAGGTCAAATTTGCATGAACAGAATTTTCCAGACATTACCACATCACAATAATGCAATTTCAAGTGTTGCAGTTCAGCAGTATCATTTCAGCTGGCCTGCACAGCGTATGTCATACACTGAAATGAAAGCATACAAGGTCAGTGTGACAACTGATATTTCCAAATACCATACGGTCTTTTTAACAAATTCAGTCATATGAAAGTGCTGAGTTTGAGTGTGTCAAAAAACTGGTGTGGATTATAGGGATTTTACTCCCCAAATGGAAACAAAAATGAAGTGAATAAGAAAAACATTTTTTCAGGCATTTTAAAATCCTAGAAAGATGTTTCTTCTTCCTCTCTTGTTTCCTTTAGGTACACTGAAAATCTTTTTTTTTTTTTTACATTTCACTTCAAAATTAATGTAACCTGAAATATCAAAACTGTAGAAATGTACTTAACGAAAGGAAGCGAAGAAAGAAAGCCATTTGCTATCGGCTCCTGGCGAAGAAAACTGAACATTGAAATCGATGAAAATGTATGGACACTCCCTCATGTTGTAACACAGGAAGCTCGATTAACAGGAACCACAATGGAAAACAACGCACAACATCTATCCAACAAATATACCACAACACAAAATGAAGCCAGCAGCTGGTAACGGACGTTCCATGTGTACGGATAAAGTAGATTATGCTCGCCTGTGTCGGTTTTTTGGCAAAAAATTGAAACTTACAAAGAAAGAAGAACAAATGATATTAAGATATATATATATTTACATCATGGCTGTTGTCACAGAAGGGAAGAGAGGAGAGGGGGAGGGGTGGCATGGTGAGAGGGGAGAGGACCGGAGATGAAGGGAGGGAGGGTGGGGGATGGAGGGGAAGAGAAGAGAAGGAGAACACTTTTACACCTATTGTCTCGCTTCTTGGCTTTCCTCATGCTCTGATCTTTTTGTACTCCCAGTTCTTTTAGAACAGGGAGCACTTTAGAATGGGAACGAAGAAATGCTCACTGTGTGTGTGTGTCTGTCTGTCTGTCTGTCCGTGGTCAAAATGTGTGCCACTCGCTCCAGACGTAACTACTGGGCCGATAACGGTTTTTCTTCTTTATGGCGTATCTGAGAGAACACACTGTCGATCTTCCTGAAAAATTGTAGGTATGTTCATTATAGGCGACGGATGATGCCCTATGTTTTAGTTTACCGTTATAGCCGTTTCTAACGGCTATAACGGCCCATAACGGTTTTTCTGTTTTATGGAGTGTCTCAGAAAGTACTTAACGATCTTTCTGAAAATTTGTAGGTATGTTCATTATGGGTCACGGGTCATGCCCAATGTGTTATTTTACCGTTATATTCGTTACTAACGGCTATAACGGCCCATGACATTTTTTCTTCTTTATGGAATATCTCAGAAAGCACTTGGCTGATCTTTCTGAAAATATGTAGTTATGCTCCTTATGGGTCATGGATCATGCCCGATGTGTTATATTTTACCGTTATAGCTGTTAATAACGGCCCATAACGGTTTTCCTCCTTCTTTATGCAATATTTCAGAAAGTACTTGGCCAGTCTTTCTGAAAATTTGTAGGCTTGTTCATTATGGATCAGGGATGATGCCCGATGTGCTATTTCACCGTTATAGCCGTTACTAACGGCTATAGTGGCCCATCATGGTTTTTCTTCTGTATAGAATATCATAGAAAGTACTTAACGATCTTTCTGAAAATTGAAGATATGTTCATTATGGGTCACGGATCATGCCCGATGTGCTATTTTACCGCTGTATCGGTTACTAACGGCCCGTAACGGTTTTTCTTTTTTATGGAATATCTTAGAAGGTACTTGGCTGATCTTTCTGAAAAATTGTAGGTATGTTCATTATAGGCCACGGGCGATGCGCAATGTTTTATTTTACCGTTATAGCCGTTACTAATGAGTAACATAACAGTTTTCTTCTTTATGGAATATGTTAGAAAGTACTTGGCCGATCTTTTTTGAAAATATGTAGGTACGTTCATTATGGGTCACGGATCATGCCCGATGTTTTATTTTACCGTTATATCCGTTACTAACGGCTATAACGGTCCCTAACAGTTTTTCTTCTTTATGGAAAATCTCGGAAAGTATTTGGCCAATCTTTCTGAAAACTGGAAGGTATGTTCATTATGGGTCACAGATGATCGCCCATGTTTACCAGAATAGCCGTTACTAACGGCTATAACGGCCCAAAACGGTTTTTTCCCTCTTTATGTACTATGTCACGCGTATTCAAGATAAACTGGGAGTACGTATATATGCTTTGCAGCTTGTATAAAACTTGTGTCAGTACCGTTCTGTAACTTGAAGTTACCATAGCTGTTCTTTTTATAGTGTGTGTGTGGTGTGTCTAGCACGCACTTGTATGTGTGTGTGCGTGTGTGTTTGTGTGCGCGCGCGCGTGCGTGCGTGCACATGTGTGTGTGTGATGTAGGTTTTGCTGTTTTGTTTCTCAGAATGAAAGCGTCATGACACCATACACTAATAGGCATACATGAAAAAATACAGACGCTCAGTACCAAATGTCGCATTAGAATGTCCAATCAGTAATGGAACCGACAGAATTTGCATGGCGCGTGTGAGTCGGCAATCTCAACAACATATGAACCATGTAAGACATTATTGACATTATCAAAGTTAGTCATCTCAATACATTTCTCCTGATAGAGCGGGGTCAACACTGAGCATTCAAACAAAAGATGATGCACAGAAAGGTTTTCTCTGCAGACAAAGTAATAAGCATACCATGAGAATATTTAGTGTTCCAAGTATTCAGCCTCAACTTTTGAATTATTTGACAACGTGCCTTGGGCACGATGGTCAAGTATAGCCTTTTTTTTAAATTTAATTCTGCTTATGTATATATTTTTTCATAATTGGGATTAATTCACAAGAGGATAATTTTAATAAATGTTCAGCGTTTCTCTTTGCTCCTTCTTTTGCAAGACTGTCTGCTATTTCATTCCACTTTATACACAGTGAGATGGGACCCAACAAAAATCGATTCTTATGCCTTGAGTTATGAAACAATGCAGAAGATTTTTTTATTTCAAAAAGCGAAATCTTTTCTAGCTTTGCAGTCCCAACGGTCTAGTTATTGTAAAACAGATTTGGAATCAACACAAAATGAAATTTCATAGAAAGCAGTGTATCATGTAAGTCAAAGCCTTCAGTATTGCATATTGGCTAATGGAATGGAAACTGGAGGAAGCTGTGCTCAGGGGAATGTGCATTGCCTATCACAAATATAATGTAACGTAAGGCCTACATCCTCCCCCGCCCTCCCACCTCTGCAGCCCCTGCCACCACCACCCCCCAGCCCTGTACAACTGTAACAAATATGTATGGAAATGATAAATGGCTCAAGGCTATGCACTTGGACATTGGTGGTCCATGTTTATTTTCAGGTTTAATGTCTACACCACCAATTATGACAATGAGGAGTTTGGCGGGGATCTACGCTACGTCCAAGTGGAGATTTTTAGGTTGGCTTCATTCGCATACCGCTAGCTGCCATCTTAAACGTGTGATCTTGGGGCAGCAATATCAGCTGACGATGTCTTCGTCGCCCTGTAGTCATACAGCCGTCCTCGTTGGTCACCGACGAGATTTGAGTACAATGCAAGGGTCGTTTGACCAATTAAAGTCTCTGTTAAAGTGGCAGTAGGCCTACCATGCGCACCTTCTTTCCCAGCATTCCTTGCTAGTAGTGCAGTTGTTGGTTGCTGTAGCTTGCCGAGTTTGGCGTGTGTTTTTTTTTTTTTTTTTTGGCGGGTTCTTAGTTGTGGTACCAGCCTAGGTTTTTTCTTGGTCTTGTCTTGTGTGTTTGCCCGCTTGTCTTTGCTGGTTCTGGTCTTCGTTCTGTTGTAGACCAGCCCCGTCTTGTATCCTTCGTTCAGTGCTCGGCAGCTGCGCTGTTTTCTAACCCCTTACTCTTCCTTGTGGACAGGTGAGATTTTATCAACATCGACGCTTTAAACTATTCTGTAGCATTGCTGTCACATAGTTTAGCACTCTCTTGTCTCTTTGCAGATGCTTAAAGATTAATTATTGTTATAAATTAGATTTATAGGCCCAAGAATTTTGTTCCGATAAGAACTACGGCAAGATGGCGTTCACACAATCGGAAATCTTACGTTACACACTGAGTCCGAAGACGCGGCTGTTACCGTACGACAAGCAATCTTTAATCTTACAGTTGATCTTTGTGGAGTAGCGCTGTTTCAACAGACCGTAAGCGACTTGGATTCAGTTACTTGCAAGTTATTAGCCTACTTGGACAATAGTCAAAGAGAAAGGCAAAGCCAGAAGACAAATATAAGAAAAACAGGGCAGGAGAACAGCTGTAGGCCTAATGGAGGAAAGGGCCAAACATTTTCTCTGTCTGAAATGTGAGGTGGGTGTGGAAGAAGACCGTATCCAGTGCCATGACTGTAAACAATGGTCCCATAAAGAATGTACCTTACTCACTGATAGAGGCATTGAATGGATCTGTGACTAGTGTGAGAAATGTTACTCAGGGGAGGGAGAGAAGAAAAGTGAGATGGAAGCAAAAATAAATGTCCTTATCAAAGTGTTTGAGACGGTCGATGCCAGATTGGGAAGGCTGGAGGCAGGGTGCAGTGGGATGGCTCTGGAGAAGAAGGTTGAGGATGTAGTAGAGAAAAGGGTGACAGAACTCTGGGAAGAGAAAGTTGAAAGGGAAAAAAGAGAGTTGAACTTGATTCTCACAAATATTCCAGAGAGTGGTAGCCAACAGAGAAGAAAGAGGATATGGCAATCATACAGAAAATAGCTGAAAAGATCTATCCTGATCTGAAAGAGACTTCCAGGAGCCAGTGAGACCAGGAAAGTTCAGTGTCAGATTGAATCCCAGATTGATCAAAGTAGGTGTCAAAACTAAGGAAGCAAAAAAAGAAATTTTGAAAAATGCCCGCAAGATCAATATAGGGGTGACGGGCCAGAAAAAAAGGGTATATGTAAACCCAGACTGTACTCCAAAAGAGGGACAAAAGAACAAGGAACTAAGGGAAGAACTCCGACAAAGGATAGAGAAGGGAGAAAAAGACGTTGGAATCAGAGGAGAAAAGATTGTGCAAGTACAGTGGCTTGGCCAGGGAGACCAAGAAGAAAACTGACAATTCAACTACAAGAAAAAAGAACTTGTGAATAGTTTTAAAACAATAACAGGAATTTGGATAGAAAATCTTACAGGAACTTTCTATTTCGTACACATTCATGTACACAAATGCAGATAGACTGTTAAACAAAAAAGATGAATTACTTGCATTAACTGAAGAAAATTAACCACATATCATTGTAGTAACAGAGTCTATAATAAAACAAAAAAAGGTAAATTTTGTTGAATATTCAATACCAGGGTATAAACTGTTCTTCATTGAGAAACCCAAAAGGGGTAACTGTATATGTGAAGGATTCTTTAAATGCTAAAGAACACAAGCTTATGAAACAATGATTTGGTGAAAGCTTGTGGATTAACTTTTCAAACAAGGATAGACAAAAAATATTGATTGGAACTATTTACAAAAGTCCAAACACAACAATTGAGAATGAAGAAAAAATGTTTGAGTTGTTGAAGCAAATCAAGTTAGAAAAATTCAATAATGTCTATATTACTGGTGATTTAAACTACCCAGATGTTGATTAGCAAGGTACTTGTTCTGGTGGAAGAGGACAAAAGTTCAGAAATTGCTTTCAAGATGCATTTTTTTTAATCAAATCAAATGATGAAACAAACAAGAAGACACAGAGACAGACAAAAATCAAATATACTGGATTTGATACTCATTAATGATGAAAACATGATATTGGAAATTAAACACTTAGCTCTTATAGGCAAAAGTGAGCATGAGGTTTTAATGTTCTGTTTGCACCTAGGGGAAGACCAAGATCAAGAAGAACCAGAGCAGTCATACAATTTTAAGAGAGGGAAGTTTATACAAATGAAAGAACTACAGGAGTTTGGAACACACTCGGTGATCGTGGTGTAGAACAGTGCTGGAGGGAAATTAAAAGTACGTTAAATTCTTTAATAGTAAAAAACGTTCGAAAATAAATGATTAATTTTAAGAATAATTTTTAAAAAACGGAAACCAAAGTAGATGAAGCAAAGATAATGAAATTTGTAAAAAAAAGAAATATATGTAATATGTGCCAGAGGTTTTTAGTCACTAAACAGGGAAAAGATTATCAAGATTATATTAAAGCTCGAAATACTTGTAACAAAAAAATGAGAGAAGCAAAAAAGGAATTAAAAAAAAAAAACTATCAAAGGAACACTTAGGAATGTAAAAATAACCCAAAAGCCTTCTGGAGATACGTACAATCAAAAACAAATATGAATACAGGAGTGAGTCCTTTAGTAACTAAAGAAGGTGACACAGTAGAGACAGATAGTGGAAAGGCAGATATTTTGAATTCATTTTTTTCTAGTGTTTCACTAGGGAATATATCAATAATATACCTACTCTAAGTCCAGCTTGAAGGTCAAAAGGTATAATTTTGGAAAATGTAGGCATTTCTGTAGAATCAACAAAAAAAAAAAGAAACTTCAAACGCAGAATCCAATAAAACATGTGGTCCTGATGCCATTCCATCAAGACTACTTAAGGAGCTGATGAGGAGATTGCCTTCCCACTTTATATAATTTTTACTATGTTGATAGTGCCTTAGACTGGAAAACTGCTACAGTTATACCAGTATTCAAAAAGGTATGAGAACAGACCCAGGGAATTATAGACCAGTGAGTTTAACATGCATTATATGTAAAATTTTTAAATCATTTATTAAGGAGGCTATTTTTAAATATATGACAGGAAATACATTATATGCAGAGTGCCAACATGGATTTCATAAGAACAGATCTTGTGTGACTCAACTCCTTGAAGTGATGGAAGACTTTACAAAGGAGATAGTACCACATGAAAGGCTACTATTGAGTACTAAAGAAACTGGAGTCTTATGGATAGTAGGAAGTGTACTTGGTTGGGTTAGAGACTTTCTATCAAAAAGAACTCAAAAGGTAAGGATTGGTAGTTCCTTCTCTCGTAGTGCAGATGTCATTAGTGGAATATCACAAGGCAGTATTTTGGGACCAATATTATTCACTGTGTTTTATAAATGATCTCCCTGTTGAACGAAAGAGTACATGTAAAATTTTTGCAGATGACATAAAACTCTAAAATTTTCCAAAATTGCATCAGGAATTACACAAGGCTATTGAAACATTAGTACTGTAGTCTGAGACTTGGAACCTGTATTTTAATGTTGAAAAATGTAAAGTACTTCATATTGATAAATCAAACTCACAAAATGGTTATATATATATATGAAATTGGGCACAAGGAAATAAAAGTGTCTAAATGTGAGAAAGAGAAAGACCTAGGTGTGACTTTGGACAAAAACTTGCTATTTGATAAACACATTGCAATGATATTAACAAGGTTCACAGAATGATTGAAATAATAAAAAGAGCCTTTACATTTATAGAAAAGGACACTTTCTTACAATTATAAGACATTAGTTAGACCCATTCTTGAATATGGCAATACTGTATGGTATCCAGTGTTAAAGAGACAATCCGAAGCTCTTGAACAGGTTCAAAGAAGAGCAACAAAGATGATCCATATATGAAGGATACTCATACCAAGAAAGATTAAAATATTTACAACTTCCAGCACTAAAAGTAAGAAGAGTAAGAGGGGAGTTGATTCAGACATATAAGGTATTTGATGATATTGACAAAGCATGCTTTTTGTTGTACACCACAGATCAATGCTACAAGAAACTGTGAAGATAAGATATTCAAACAACATTCCAAAACTAATTTGAGAAAATTTACAACAGAGTAACCAATTATTTGAATAAATTAACAACTAACATCGAACGTGCACCAAGTACAAATACATTCAAGAACCTCATAGAAAATGTGAATCGGTAATTAAAATTAAATATGATTTTGATAGTTAAGAAGAAGACTGAGCTAGTCAATGACCGGACCAATAGACACCAAAAATAGAAGGGGCGCAAAAAGCCTAAATAGGCTAAGTTGTTTAAAAATGTTTTAATACAACGCCCCAGTCCTGATCCTGATCCAGATTATGTTGTTTCTTCTTCCAGGCCTCGTCTCTGGTCTATGTCCTTCTGGGTGTCTGGCATCTTTCTTTGCACGGTTGCCTCTTCCTGCTGCTGTGTGATCCTGTCAGCCTGTGTGTGCCGTGCCTTTCGCTCTGAACTTAGGTGAGTGGATTACAGCCTTTATTGTAACTGTGACACCTCTTCTCTCTCTCTCTCTCTACCTCTCTCTCTGTCTTTTTGTTAACCCTGTCAACCCATCCTTGTTCAGAGCTTGGGCAGCCTCTCCTGCCTATCTAGTTTTGGCAGATCTACTTGTGGAAGGGCTACGTCAACTATCTGGGAAAAAAAAACTATTTTGCCCATAGACAAAAAAATGTGTTCTCTGTCAAGTGATTTAGAGCAAGATATATATATGATTCATTGATTGTAATGAACATGATTTGCTGTGGGACTTTTGATGCTTTAAAGTGCAAAAACATTTTTATTATTGCATGAACAGACTGGGTGCTTCATGTCTACCCTAAATGTCTGGAAAAACTATTATACCTAAATGTGGGAAACACCACATTTTAATACAACAAATTTGATTGTTTGGCACGATATCAAAATTTCATGTCATACGAGGTATCGTTCAGTTTTCAATGCATCGACAAATTCAAATATGATTTTACTTTCTATATAACTGTGTTAGAACTGTGTTAGAATGTAACTGATAAAGTCAGTTTTGGTCCCAGACTTCAGAACTTTAACATATTGTTTAAAAAAAAAAAAAAAAAAAAGCTCTCAATTTTAGCTATGCCAGATTTAAAAACTTTAACTTGCATAGTTTTATTTTTAAAATGATATCGGTTGGAGTACATCAGGTCTGTCACTCAAGCACTGTTTAAGTGAAGTTTTGAAGTGTTCTACAGTGCCCAAGCATTGCTCAGGTTCAGGGTTGAATTAGTTAACATCCAGACATTTACTCTGATTCTTTTGAGGCAGAATCATGCAAACGAATAAATGCAAATTTGTAAAGTACCAGTAGAACCTTTGCATTTGAATGGATATGCGTGCAGACATGCACACACACACACACACACACACACACACACACACACACACACTGTTGCACCTGTGAAATGATTGTTTGCTTAAGTAGCAAATAATCATTTCACAGGAGCAACAGTTCTTGCACATTTGCAAGCTGCAGGCCTAATAAATTGTGATCTTGTATAATTTCAATATTGTGCAAGTTCATGCCTCTGAAGTCATTATAGTAAATGGCTTCTTCATATCAAGTATCTAAACTTTCTCTGTTGGTGTTTGCTTGTGTATGTTGTGTTTTACTTTAATTTTCAAATCAGCTTATAGTTATACGTACAGTTTGTCTTTGGTAAATGGATTCCAAACAATGTCTTGTTGAGCTAAAAAGAAAAAGGATTTCCAGAATATTGGCAGCAATAGTGCTTCAGGATTGAGGTTTACTTAGCTCATGCCAGTTTGCTTTTAAAATGCGCCCATTGCCGTTTTACTGTTTTCAGTGTGATTGTTGTCATTGTCATGGGTCATTGTTTGGTATGATATATTCTGCCATATTATGGCTTGTCTTGCAAATGGTTGGTTCACCAGGTAAGAGTCAGACTTGTGCGAACATCAGGGGTTCTATTCCTATTTCTAGACAGCCAGATCGAAAGAGATTTTCTCTTCAGCATTAACTGCATGATATCAGTACAGACTCCAGTCTGTCTTAGTCTGTACAGACACCAGTCTGTTTTAGGGTGAGACTTCAGTTCAGGGTCTTCTCCATTATTAATGCATGGGTTAAAGACCTTGCAAGCATGTCAGATTCCATTCTACCTGTCTGAGAAGAGTAGACCAGTGTGTTACAGTGGAATGGATGACACTAAAATAAAATGCATACACACTGGTGTCATGTTTTAACATCATTAATGATGACTGAATGCTGGAACCATCATGATGGGATGAAAATGGTCACATATGCAAAACTCTGATCAGCTGTGAACATCTGCATTGCATCTGAGGGACAAAAAAAAAATTGTTTGAGGTTTGCCTTTGTTTTTTTCGCCATATTCTTGCTCAACATTTTGCCTTTGCTCCTTTTTTTTGTTGCTATTTTTCTGTATTATCATTAGGGTTTCTCTTTTTATCTTGTGCTTGGTCCTTATGCCATGTAATCAAATAACTTTTTCATTTTGCCATAAGGTATCTATCATTCGCCCCTAGCATTTCCTGCATGATGGCTTCTTTTGAAACATTTATGCTTTTCTTTTTTTTTTTTTTTTTTTTTCCAAATCATGGGTATGATTAAAAGACTGCCATAGACCCTGCACTATCTGTCATTTGCCATATGGTTCTCCTGAAACATTTACTATTATTGACAAATTATGGTACACTTAAAAGACTGCCACATAACGCCTGCCATATCTGTCCTATAATGGCAAAGCTGTGAGTTCACAATCATCAGCATGCGAATTACGCCTTAAAATCATGTGAGGCAAATTCAGTTTACCGGTTCAGTCACTGGGTTAGCAACCTGAAAGTCCTTGAATGATAAGAGATTCAGTACACTGTATACATGTAGACTCTCACTCTGACATGAACAACACAGCACACGCACACAGCTTCCAGTGAATACAACACATAAGAGACCACTGTAAAGTTTCAGGCACCATCTTTCACTACACTCGCAAACCAACCATGCATGTGCGATCAGTCATACAGGGTTGTGACAGTATGTGGCTTTTTCTAAGCAGTGGGTCAGTCAGACTCCCTTAACATGGACTGTCTTTTTGGGTTGGTTTCATGGTATACCTCCAAGTTAAATCACTGAGCTATTAGTGTTACAAGGTGTTTATTCCATATTGTTTTACAAATTGTGAATGTTTTATTGATCCTGTACTGCTTCTCATCTCTATTATGATTGCCTTGTGCCTCAGAACTGTCATTTGCTATACTGTTTGAGTTTATCATAGCTCTGCTAATTTATCTCATTGAACTTTGATTTTTGCCATGCATGATTTTCTGTGTGGGTGATTGTGCCATTTACTCGGCCACTACATGGTATTTGAGATCATCTGCCCAATCATGTCTTGTTGAAATGTGGCTATGTCTGTATGTGTTTTTCTCATAGCATATTGATGGGCGTGAGACTGCCACATCATGCTTGTCAGTGTGGTTTGTTCGTTCAAATGTGGTCTATGGCAGTGTCAGAGTCTGTCATGTATGGCATGACAGTTTTGACCCTTTGTCTCATGGCTTGTTTTATGTTGTGTTGGATTTTCTCTTGTTAGTCTTGTTGGGCTGTTGGTCATATTGTTTGTGTTTTTTTGTCAGAGTTCAATTGTGGCTTGTTATCTTGGGATGTTTGCCTTCTGGCTTGTGGTTAGGTCAGTGCCCTATGCTGTCATCTCACGCCATTTGCATTTCTGTGGTTTGTGATTGAGTTGGTTCTTGTGTGTGGCTTGTCAGTTTTTGACGTTTGCCTCATGGTTGGTGGTTAAATCAGTTAGTTTCTTACTATGGTTTATCAGTTTAGGCTGTTAGTTCCTTATTATGGTTTATCACTTTGGGCTGTTTGCCTTTTGTCAGGATCAGGATCAGGACTTGTACATTGCTGGAACCTTCCTGGGTTTTAATAGCAATGGAAAAAGAAAGGGTGGCCCCTTTTTTGTGTGTGCTAAAGCCCTTTTCAGGTAAATAAAAAGTACTTGTGGTTGATTCAGTGCCTTCTTTTGGTTTATGAGTTTGGTTAATTGCCTTATGTCTTATGGTTGAGTCAGTGCTGCCTTTTGGTTTATGAGTTTGGCAGTTTACCTTATGGTTTCTGTCCAAGTCAGTGCCTTCTTTCAGTTTATGAATCTGGGCTGTGTATCTTATGGCTCGTGGTTGAGTCAGTGGCCTGTTGTGAGCTGGTCAGCTTGGTGTGCTGGCCTTATTATCAATTTGGTTTGTGATTGTGTCGGTGCCCTGTTCTGGCTTGTCTGTCTTGTCTTTTCATCATACTGTGGTCTGTTGATTTGTATGTGCCCTATCATGGGTTGCCAGTTTAAATTGTTTTGCACTGTACAGTTTTGTTTAGATTATGGCTGGGGTGTTTACCCTGTCAAGACTTAATGGACTTAGTTGTTTGCCTTTTTATGGCTTGTGGATCTGTGAGTACTTATTTATGATGACTCCTTTATCTTGTTGTAACTTGTACTATTAGTTGTAGGAGCACTGGAACCCTGTTGTGATTTTGGTTTTCCAGTTTTTATTGTTTTCTCTGTAATGGTTTTAGCAATGCTATTTGCCCTATCATTTCCCAAATGTGATGAATATGGCTTCTGGATTTGTGTACACTTTCTAATGGGTTTTAATTTTAAATTGGTTGTAGCTGTCAAATGTCCTGGCAAAACTGATGTGTATAGGTACATCATTGAGGCTGCTGGTCCTATTATAATTTGTTACTTTAATTGGTGGTGCTGTATGATGGTTGGTCAGTGCAAGTTGTTTGCTATACTTTAGGTAAATATGTCATATTTTAGTATATGGGTCATAGCTGTTTGACCTGGCTTGTGGTTGTTTCTGTTGTTATTCATTTGTAGGTGCTATTTATCCTGTGATGATTTTGACTCTTGTTGTATGCTGTATTGTTAACCTGAGAATCTGGGTTGCTTGCCCTTTTAGGGGTTTTATTTATTCAGTCATAGCTTGTCATATGACTCTACAAGCCTGTTGGCTCTGTTTTGACTGAGGGCTGTGTCAGTTCAATATCATGGCTTTCTGGACCAAGCTATTGGCCCTAATAGTGGCTAGTAGGTATTGTGCCATAGCAAGGCCCAACAGCTTAGACCTTTGCCCTATTACAGGTTATTTTTTGTCTGTGGCTTGTCATGATTTATCTATCTTGGTTATTGACACTATTGTGGCTCCTGAGACTTCAGTCCAGGCTATTTGCCCTTTTTTTTGGTGGCTTGTGGCTTGGCTTATTGAAATTGGGGGTGGTAGGTCTGTTGTTCATGACCAGTAATACTGCCTCATGTCATTGTCATTTGCCCTATCATATCTTGGTTGTTTGTGATAGCTTTTGGCTGTGTTAGTGCTTGCTTATTGGTTGGGGCTGTTTGATCTTTTATGACTAGTTATTGGATGGTTGCCAGACCTAAATACTTCAGGAAATTATTTTAAATCATTGAAGAAAAATTTGATATGACTTGACTCAATAATCTGAATTTGGAAAAGAATGTTTATCAACCAGCCGCCGTGGCGAAGTGGTTAGCGTCGCGGACTCCCAGCTGGGAGGTCGTGGGTTCGAATCCCATCAGAAGTCATGTGGGTTTTTCTGCCCTGACCGGCTCCTACCCAGAGTTGAGTTGCTGCGGGCTCAGTTGGGAAGATTGGGACCACACAGTCGAGTTTCATCCACTTAATGGATGCGTTTCTGAGAGTGTTGCTCAAATTTCCTGACCAACACTGCAGGTGTCTGTATCTCTCAGGCCTGGTTGACGCCGGGATATATTATGAAAGGAAGCGTAGAGTACAGCCCTGTCATGTAGTCTCAGACCAAAATGGAAATCCGTAGCATCATCTTAATCATCCTCATTCTCATCGATCAGCATAGAAAAAAAAAAAAAGTCTCAGGTTCTGTGGCCCTTCATGCCCTGCTCTCATGGTGACCTCAATTTCGATGTCCTCTCCACGTCTGTGGCCTTGGTTTGGTTCCGTCTGGGTCACCGGTATCGGCGGGTCCATGGGGGCTGTCGTTGGACGGACGTAGTGGCGCCCTCCGGAGGGAGAGCTCACTGACACTGGCTCCGCGATTAAGCAATTATTGTCGTCAGTAGGGGGCTTAGTAGGTGGTGTCCTGCGTATGTTAGATCAGAACAGGTGCCACTGAACACCCACTGAAGTGACTCAGCGGCAGTGCAGTGTCTCCTCCTCCGGTGGGTTGCCTCTTGACAGCTTGACAGTGACTGCTCCCTGTGGATTGCCAGTGCCGGGGCTGTGGCGGGGCCGACCGGGCTGTGGCTGTGGACAGGGTGTCGGAATGAGCGGTGTGGGTGGACTGCCTCTGAAGGTGGCGCAGAGGTTGGGACAGCACAAAAAAAAAAAAAAAAAAAAAAAAAAAAAAAAAAGAATGTTTATCAAAATCACGTTTTTAAGAAATGAAGTTGGAACTGGAAGTCATGTTTGGAAAGGGCTCGTGGAATATTGCAGATTAAGCCCAAATCACATTCTGCATTATTCTGTTTGTTTTACCCCGTGGTGTCTCCAGTTGTGTTGGTGACCAGTGATGGTTAGTTGTACTCAGCTGTTTGTTGTGATGCATACCTGTTTCAGTGACTTGTCATGATTTGTTGTTATTCAGCTGTTTGCAGTGTTGTGACAAATACCTGAGTTGGTGACCTGTCATGGTTTGTTGTTCTTTAGCTGTTTGTCCTATTGTGACATGTACATGTTGGTGACCTGTCATGGTTTGTTGTTCTTTAGCTGTTTGTCCTGTTGTGGCGTGTACATGTGTTGGTGACCTGTCATGATTTGTTGTTCTTTAGATGTTTGTCCTGTTGTGACATGTACATGTGTTGGTGACCTGTCATGGTTTGTTGTTCTTCAGCTGTTAGTGTTTGCCCTGTTGTGACATGTACGTGTTTCTGACCTGTCATGGTTGTTGTTCTTTAACTGTTTGTCCTGTTGTGACATGTACATGTGTTGGTGACCTGTCATGTCATGTTGTGTTGTTCTTTAGCTGTTTGTCTTGTTGTGACATGTACATGTGTTGGTGACCTGTCAAGGTGTGTTGTTCTTTAGCTGTTTGTCCTGTTGTGACATGTACATGTGTTGGTGACATGTCATGGTGTGTTGATCTTAGCTGTTTGTCCTGTGGTGACATGTACATATGTTGGTGACCTGCCATGGTTTGTTGTTCATAGCCATTTGGCTTGTAATGACATGTACATGTGTTTTTGTGACCTGTCATGATTTGTTGTTCTTATCTCTTTGCCATGTTGCTGTGTTGGTGACCTGTCATGGTTAGTTGTACTCAGTTATTTGCCCTGTTGTGACATATACCTGAGTTGGTGACCTGTCATGGTTTGTTGTTCTTAGCTGATTGCATTTCTGTGACATGTTGCTGTATTGGTTAGCAGTTTTGGTTTGTTCTTGTTGCTGTATCGGTGAGCTGTCATGGTTTGTTGTTCCTAGCTGTTTGACCTGTTGTGACATGTTGCTGTATTGGTGAGCTGTCATGGTTTGTTGTGAGATATTGACGTGCAGATGACGGATCATGACTTATTGTGTATGGTTGTTTGCAGTGGCTTGGTGTGTTGGCTGTGTCAGTGTACTATAAGGGCTTGTTCTAGGCTGTTTTTGTTTTACAACTTGTGGCCCGTGTCAGTGCTCTGTCATGGTGGATCAACCAAGGCTTTCCCCACAGTGGCCGTGTCAGTATTCTGTCATGGTGTATCTGTCTAGGTTTTCCTATAGTGGCCGTGTCAGTATTCTGTCATGGTGTATCTATCTTGGTTTTCCCTATAGTGGCCGTGTCAGTATTCTGTCATGGTGTATCTGTCTAGGTTTTCCCTATAGTTGCTGTGTTTCACAGCCTCAAAGATCATTGCTGCAGCCGCATGTTGTTGTTAAAGGGTTTTGTTTTTATAATGCATTTCTAGACTGAGTGGGGATCTGTAGCCCTAGACGTTAGGCCTCAAAATTCCCTATAGGCCATGCAAGAGGTAAACAGATCTGTCTGTTGCTCAGTGTCATGACTTCTACCATGCAGAATTCATGCTCTCATGATTTTATCACTCCATGTCAGGACTTTTTACCATGTAAGGTTTGTCCAGTCATTTTGTACGTCATGACTTCTATCCATGTAATTGTTGTTCTGTGATGTTTAATTGCTTCATAATCATGAATCATTATTGTGGAACATATTTTCTGTCATCGTGGGTTGTTGCTCAGGGTTATGTTGCCCTATCATGGCTTGTCACTTTGTGCCATCTATCCTCCGAACATTGTTGTGGCTGTATGTGGCCTGTTACGCATGACTTAACCTGCTATAACTTGTTTCATTAATCAGTTTGCCTAACCAGGTTTTGGTATTGGGCCATTTCCCTTGGCACACAGTTTGCTGTGGACCGTTTGCCTGACCATGTCTTGTTCTGGATTGTTTGCCCATCAAGGCATGGCCTGTGGATTGTTTGCCCTGCCCTGTTACAGTTTACTGTCTTGTTCTGTTATTGGTTGTCAGTGTGGCTAATTGCCTTGTCATGGCTTCTCTTCACCCGCTTTGAGTTTTTCCCTTTCCAGTTTGCCAGTCGTTTATTGTGACCTGCATACTTGTCAGTAATACTAATGCTTAGTCCTTGGAAAGAGACTCTAAACCAAGGGTCTTTGTGTGAATGCATGCATAGCGCCTTGTACACATGTAAAATCGCATGACCAAGGAAGAGATGACCCATTTGGCCATTGGTATGGATGACATGTAGATACACAGCATGAACCCTCCATGGATGAAAATCTAAAATGACTGAGTGACGGATTTTAGACTGAATGAAAAAGGAAACGAATGAATATAGCCCCAGTTGGCAGCTCTTCAGTCGACTCTATGTGGGTAGCAGCTTACTGTGCAATGAAAAGAGCAGGTTGTAAAACGTTTATAGCTTTGTCTCAAGCTGAGGATAGGTGCAATATATACATACTCTAATATCTACATGGAAATCTAGCAATGAAGGACTCTTAATACAGCATACACTTAACCACACTTTTAAGGGCGAATGCATCATGGTTTGCCATGGGCTGCATTTGTTGTAAAACATGTTTTGATAATAAGATAAAATATACAGACAGACAGGAAAGAAATAGAGCCTTTGAAGTGAAAAAAATGTGCATACAAGAAAAAAGAACAGCATGGTTTTTTTTGGGCTCTCCCAGTCAGTTTTGACATGTAGTATTGCAGGTTTGTAGGCTGGGATCAGTTGTTGGATTCTTATCAAAGGTATTAATTCATAGGATTTAGCTCCTATGCAGAGTTCAGTGTGCTGAACAATTTATTCCATTCACTTAATGGATAAGTCTCTGCAAGTGTTGGTCAAATTTCCAGACCAGTACTGCAGTTTATCTCTGGGATCTGGACGATACTGGGATATATTAGGAAATTTAAGGGTAAGGTATATAGTGTCAAACCAGAATGAAAATCTACAGTGCCATCTTCTACAGCTTCATCCTTATCAATCATTCAAACCAGAAAAATCTGAAATTCTGTGGTCTCTGATGCTCTGCTGTCCTGATGACCTTGGTTTAGATTCCTTTTCCATGGCTGTGTCCCTGATGAGTAAGTGTTAATGTCACCAGTACTGGCAAGGTCATAGGGACTGGTAGACATGGCACTTCTGGAAAGGGATGCCCATTTACATGGGCTTCATGACTAAGCAATAAATTGTCATTATATTTTTTTATAGGGACCTTGGCTGGTTGTTACTTGCATGTTGGATCTGGCACCACTGGAGTGACTTGCTGTCAGTGCAGTGTTTCCCTCTGTTGGGTTGCTTCATGACCACTTGGTAGTAAATGTTTCCAGTGAAATACAGTGCAGGAGCCATTACAGTTTAAATTCGGTCATAGCAGTATATATTTTAGCCAGAATGAGGGAAAGGAAGTGTGTCTCTGATGGGCCATAGAAGATGATGAGACCAGAAAAAAGTACCTCTTCTGTGTGTGGGGAAATCTTCATATATAAGTATGCCTAACAACATACAATACACCCCAACACATGATAACCTACTGCTGTTCAATATATGTTGTAGAGCCTACACAATGTAACACTATACAATGACTTGTGTGTGCTAGCTTGTTGCCTCTGGAACATGGTTTACACTGGATATATATTATGAAAGTAAACACAGGGTCCTATCATTTCAAATCAGAATGAAAACACATAACATGTTCATCAAAAACTTCATGCTTCTAGATTATCAGTGATCATCAATATGCTGGTTTCAGCCACATCTTGGTTGGAGATCACAAGCAACACAGTGTCTACAGTTGATTCTTAGATAACCATTCTTAAAACAGTTTGGTCACCTTTTCTGTCATATTTGCCAACACTGGAAATGAAAAACAGCATGATTAAGAGGAAAGCGTTCCTAACCGATGGTTGTAATTTCCCCCATTTTGTTATACTTTATAAAAGTAATAATTATTCTCAGTTTTCAAAAACAAAATCCTTTTCCCACCATCAACACAAGTACTTGCATGCACATAGCACACCTGTGGATATACACACACAGCCCCAAATTGTATTGATTGGATTTTCAAATGCATTTGAAAAGTTTCAACAGGTAGAAAAATTGCAAAACTTTGTCTGTGCCATTTGATAAACAGTTAGAGGGGTCCTATT
This sequence comes from Conus betulinus, assembly GCA_016801955.1. Lineage (NCBI taxonomy): Eukaryota > Metazoa > Mollusca > Gastropoda > Neogastropoda > Conidae > Conus > Conus betulinus. Next base: position 12,032 of record JADBJO010007344.1, on the reverse strand, counting down.
ACTTCAACGATATTGAACATTAAAACTGTTCTGCCTTTATATGAAAAAAAAAAACACTTCACAGTTTATCCATTAAAAATATTCTGCCTTTATATGAAAAAAAAGATCCCACTTCACAGTTTATTTTATCAGTTGGTATATCCACTTTATAGGTTAGTCCAGTGCACACACAGACTCTGTACATCATACTTGTACTCATGTGTGTGCACACCCATGTACACACACACACACACACACACACACACACACACACACACACGTTTTTCCTGAAATGCTTACACTTCTAAAAACTCAAAAGAGATTTTTTCCCTTGTGTTTTTGTGTTTTTTAGATTTGGGCAATGGGGGTTTTCCTCAGTTTGCTCTCTCCGTGTATGCCTGTGGAGATTGGCGTCATCCGCTCCATTTTGAAGTCTAGCAAGGAGGTTTCAAAGTGGAGGAGAGCGTCAAAATCAAAGAGCACTGGTTTTCAGGACAATGTTAAGGTCTTTTACTTTGACCGCTGTCCTCAGTATGACCGTGCTCCTATGGACAAGTCTAAAATACCTGTTGGTAGGTGCAGGATGCACAGAGTGTGCTATCATCCTTTCCCTTTGTCTGTATCGGTCTTCTTCCTCTCTCTCTCTCTCTCTCTCTCAAAAATAGATACATGTGCACACACGCGCGCGCACACATACACATACGCATATTCATTCTACCATTATGATGTTACAGTAGGCTGGAGCTACAGCTTAAATTTTCATGTCTTGATTTGGCACAGTGTTGAATATTATTGTTTCCTTTTTGTTGTCATTTCATATTTATTGTTATTTTTACATTTGAGTGTACAGTACCATTGTTTCATTTTCTAGGTGGTGGTCAGTGTTCCTTGTAATTCATGCTGACATTATGAAGAGTCTCAGAATGGTGTGTTATCATGATCATAACCACTGAATCACTGATGTGTTTCTGCCCTCAACAGATTTTTTGTGTTCTGTGTGCTTGTAGCAAGTGTAACTATTTGAAGTCATTACCATCAGATTTGAATGATTGTGATTCTCCCCAGAATGTAAAGAGAGGAAAGTCCATAGACAATTCTCAGTCAGAAAAGTTTTGAAAAAACAAAACAAAACAGAAGTTGTTGTGCGGTGCAGGTATGAGCAGTCAGAGCTTCCACAGCCAGCTGGAGCCTTTGGCCTCACACAACAGGGAGACGCGAGGAAAGGTGCGCCGCGTTTTCCTTGTAAGGCGCAAGGAAAAGCCTGGGCCCAGTTCTCTCCATGTGTCAGAAGAAACACTGTACCCCTTCTGCTCGCTCTCTGGGGGAGGGTAACTCCACCATAGAGGAGGTTATCCCTCACCCTGATAGCTGTCCTGCACCTATGGTGGAGGAAGTTCACAACCTCCGCACCATTCTTGTGTCAACAACAAAGCCTTGGTCATCGTATCGTGCTTCTTTCAAGAAGAAGAGCCAGTAGAAGAAGAGAAAAAATGTGATATTTGTCATGTAAATAGTTCTACATAAAATGACTAAATGATGAGAAAACGTACTTAATCAGTTATCTGTCTGTGTCATTTTGTTGATCTGCAGTATGTGATTAATGCACATCAGATCCCCTTTTTTTTTTTTTTTTTTTGTCATATTTTGAGCAATAGAAAGCAGACTCAGATGATGTGCAATGTCTTCATGAATTTAAATGGTCTTTTACAATGAGAATGATAGGAAGCATTTTTGTGAAAAGAAGAAAACGCACTTAATTGTTTGACTTGTAATGATGCATTGATCAATTTTATTGCATTTATTGTGTGAATTTTTTTTTTTCATATACAAGAAAACGGATTTACTTAGATAAACTTCAGTGATTTCATGAATGGTATTAGTCTCTCACATTTGAAATAAGTGTTGTATAATTTGTGCGTGTAATGAAATTGTAAACACTGAAGGATTGGCAATTGCTGCTGGTTCAACAGTGTTTGCAGCCTTTGTGTGTGGGTGTGTGTGTGTGTGTGTGTGTGTGTGTGTGAAATTTGGTTTTGTATGGAATGTTTTCCAGTGAATGATCTAGAAGTGCAAAACTAAGAGAAATGAAGACTTCAATTTTAAACTTTATCAACTTATTCATTTTTGCTAGTTTATTGGTTTGTTTATTATTGGAAAGGTCGCAAGTCAGACACTGAAAGTAAACTCCAAACAAGGAGAATGATATAAAAGCATAAGCAGACTAAAAATGTATGCTGTGGAGTTAACAGTAAACCGATTTATTTGTGTCACATGATATGTCCAAATGGTTCTTTATTAAGAAAAGATGATGAATATTGTATGTGCAGTATGATATACTGATATGTCAAAAATGGTTGCTAATTAGGAAAAATGATGAATATTGTATGTGTGTAATGTGTGTGATATGGATATTGAGAAGTCAAAAAATGGTTCCTAACTAAAAGATGATGGATGTAGTATGGAATAATGGTATTAAAGTATGATGAATGAACTCTGAATGATTACATGAATTTTATAAGTGAAATTTGACATGAGTGTTGTATGATTTTTTTTTTTTACATTTTATTTTTCTCTTTTTGCATAAACAGTGTACACACATACGATCATCAACAAATTTGATAAGTTCACACAGTATATAAATATATACAAGCACCAGCAAATTTGACAAAATACATATGCAGTGTATAAAGCAGAGAACTGTACTACTACTATACTTACACAGTTTTGTAAATTACTCAAAGATAGGTACATATAGTAGAAAGAAACTCGTGGAGAGCGTGGCAGCAGAGAGTCCTCAGAAGAGGAGCCCCCTTCAAGCAAGTGTTAAGCAGTGTTTCCCCTTATGTCCTGACACTCTATGGGGTTGGGCCACACACGGTTCATGACTCTGGATGTCCCTCTGTTGCCCCCTTTTTTTTCCCCATCTTGGGATGAGCATGGCTGGGATTCGAACCCATGACCTTAGGCATGCTCATTTTCTACTTAATGACTTGCACTCTAACCACTGAGCCACTGGGACACACCTGATATTTGTAGGAAAGTAAAGCCTTATGAAGTTCACTTTTGTTCCTCCTTGACCAGATCCAGCTTGACACCTCTCTGGTGCTTCTGCCATTGCTTTCGAGCTCTGGGTTTTTTCCTTCCCCTCCCTGCAACTGAGAGCTGTTTCATGAGGCTGTATGCAGACGTTCCTACAAACCCCCTAGCTCCAATTTCTGCAGTGAGGACTTTGACCTGATAGCCTTCCCTCCTCAGGCTGTTTGCCAGATCAGCATACTTTTTAGTCTCGTAGATTTGAGCTACCGCCATTTTGTTCTCATATGGCCGTGAGCTCAATCATGATCAGCTGCTTGGTTGACTGAGAGTGGACTACTATGTCCTGGTCTCATGCCACTCTTTCTGATATCTGGGTGACTCTTCCACTCCCAGTCATCTGCCCTGTCCAGCAGACTGCCTGCATGTTCCAAGTGGCACTATATGCCATCGTGCGAGTGAGTTCTGCTGAGACATACGTATATGGCTGGCATATTTTTCAATTTCAAATCTTTTTTCCAAATATACTGAGTACTGGAATTGAGGTTGTGTTCCTTCAAACTTGCATTTGTATACATAAAATTTAGCTAGCAGCAGAATAAAGTCCAATGTACTGTCTGCCTGTAATGGTCATCGCATCCAAATAAAATTATCTTTTCTGTTAGTAATAAGTTTGTGTTGGCACACTTTTCGTTTACTGAATCCTGAAATGCATTCCAAAAGTTTTTCACTCGATTGCATGTCCAAAAACATGGTGTATATTTTCTTTCTGGTCATGACAAAAGGAACATTTGTCAGAGTCAGTTATATTCATTTTCTGTAAAATCACATTTGTATCTAAAATTCTGTGAATCAGGCTGATTTGGAACCATTTCAATTTAACATCTTTTACATGTCCAGTCTTCTTAAATGCTTTGTGCCAACACACTTCAGGTCCAAGTTTTTCTCTCCATTTGCCACAACATTTGGGTTCAGCTGTATCTTGCATTAAGACCTCGTAATAATAGCTCGCTCCTCTAGGAGCTGAAGAAATTGTAATTAATAATTGTTTTGAATAATTCCAGGTCTTGTATGTTGGTTCCAATCCTACTTCTCTTGCATTATTTTCTAATAGCATGTATAAGCCCATGATAAGTGACAAAATCACTGAACATGCCATACTTTTCCATGAAAGTCTGGAACGTTAAAAAAAGTTGCCATTATCGTCTGCAAATTTCCTATGAAAAGAACATTTTGTCTGATCCAGGTGTTATTAAAAAAAACCCTGACTTTTTCTCAACTTTAATGTGACTGTTACAGAACATTGGTTCAGAACAGAAATCTTCAATAGTTTTGACATGATTTACTTCTCCAAATCTTTATATGTTTTAAATACATCTTTCCAAAACGCGTTGACATAATCTTGTTTGGGCAAATCAGACCCTAAGTTTTCAATTATGGCAATAGTTGGATACTGAACACACAAAACATCTTTCATTTTATACCCGTTTGATCGTGTTTTGTGAACCCATGTCAATTTTAATGCATTCAAGTAAATCTTGATGTTGGGTATACTACACCCCCTGATTTTGATACTCTTTACAGATGTTTTCCTATTTATTCAATCATTTCTTTGATTCCAAATAAATCTGTACACTAACTTTTGAGTTTTATCACAAAAGCTGTTAGGTGAATTTGGTAGAAGCATGCATAAAAATATAAATTTTTGACAGTGCAAGTGACTTGAGAGAACTGCCACTCTTACGAGTGGAGTGATTTGTCTTTTTAACCATACTCCTCACAGCAATTTTACTTCATTTAACTTTTCCTCATAATTTACAATTGGACATTCTTTTAAATCATTTGTGAACCATATCCGTAGTATTTTGAAATGTTCCAGATTCCATTCCATTTGTTAAATGTGGCAAAAATTTCACTAATGAATTCCGCATACTTTCCAGCCACACTGCTTTCGTTTTTTTCTGTTTACATAAGCCCAGAAACTCTTCCAAATTGTTCAGTGGTACTAATTGATTCTTCAAAAAATATTCTGTCTCCTCCTAGAGTAAGCTCAGTGTCATCTGCATACTGAGATATTTTATTTTCAATGTTTCCAAATTTAATACCTTTAGTGTTATGGCTATCTTTTATCATGAGTGCCAAAACTTCTACACACAATAAACAAATATGGAATAAACAGATCATCTTGTCTACGACCTCTTTCAATAGCACACCAGTTAGTTAGCTTGCCATTAACAGAAACTGTTGATTTAATATTCCTATAGAAAGTCTTAATCCACTGACAAAAGTCAGGGCCCACACCAAAAGCTTTTAAGATTAAAGATAATTTTTTAAGTCTACACTATCAAATGCTTTTTCAAAATTTAAACATAGTAGTAACCCAGATTTTCTTGCACTGATAAGGTAGTCCACAATATCATAAAGAAGACAGATATTATCTTTCAAATATCGATTTGGTACGAAACCGCTTTGGTCATCACTTATAACTGAATTTAAAGCATATTTTAATCTGTTAGCAATGCAAGTAGATCCAATTTTATACACTACATTTAAAGCAATATTGGTCTCCAGTTTTTTTTTGATCTTTAGGTTTGTCCCCTTTAGGTATATATATTATGACCTCCTCTTTCTGAGTTGCGGATAGTTCCATTTTATCAAACCCATTGTTAAGGGATCTTACGACATATGGTCCTAACTGTAACCAAAAAAAGTTTTTTAAAAACTCAGCAGTGAAACCATCACTTCCAGGACTTTTATTATATTCATGTTTTTCAATGCACACCCTGCTTCTTCTAAAGTTATTTTTCCTTCAAGAGAATTTTATTCCTCTTCTGTTAATTTTGGCAATCGATCGAACAACCAGACTGGAAAATTTCACACACTCTCTCTGACCACTCTTTTCTGAATATAAATCCCTGCAATATCATTGTCTTTAGTTAACGTTATACCATCCTTGGCGGTAAGTTTCATTATATGCTTACTAACATAGTTCCATTTTTCAAGACTGCAAAAATATTTTCTTTTTTTCCCCTTCAGCTCCCCACTTGCCGTTGAGCGTAACGAGACTCTTCCATTCTTTTTTGTCTTAGATGGATCAGTTCTTGTTTATCATTTTCTTCTCTTTTCATCACTGAGTAAATCTCTTTCCATTTGTTCTATATTCTTTTCAAGTTCTTTTTTCAGAACATCCGGTTTCCTCATTGTTTCATAGGCAATAGTTTTCCCTCAAATTTTCATCAGCAGCATATCCAGAAACAGCTGATCTGAGATAACCAAAGTGCAGCTCAACTTTTGGCACCTTTTCAAGGCCTCACGACAATAAGGTAGGGCTGCGTATTCTTCAGTTACCTCCTTGATCACATTGTTTATTTCTTCTAATACTTTGTCCTTTAACAGAGAACTATTGAAACCTCGACAGTAAATTCCTCTTTTTTTTCTTTACCCCATTGCAAAGTTAATGATATCAAAGAGTGATTGGTTTGGTAGCCTGGTAGTATATCTACGTCATAACATAACTACACAGTATATCCGGAATGAGAAAATAATCCAACTACTCTGCTTGAAGGGCTTGTTTCTCCTCCAAGTATATCTTCTAAGCTCGGAATTTAATTCCCGCAAAATATCAACAAGATCCAAATCATCTATCATCATCTATTTGTTCTTGTGCATTTGTATTATTATTGTGTTTGTAGTTACAGCAATCAACACAACAAAATGTCGTACAGAATTCCAGTCTCCCGCAATAATCACCTTTTCGGTTCCTGTTTCATGAATGTGCTGTTCTATTGTAACATAAAAATCTGGGTCATCCCGATTAGGTCTGTATAGATTCAAAGGATGGGACAGGAAGTAACGCACAGGTTGAAAAAAAAAAACTTTTCTGGGTTTTTCGTTTCTTTTTTCAGGATATGGGGGGGTTTTTCGGGGTTTTTTTTTTTTTTTTGTTTTTTTTTTTGTTTTTCCAAGATATAGGTTCTTTTTCATACGCAATGGCAGCCCTGAAAAGACCCAGTGTAGTCAATTGCATGCTTTATACAGGTAATCTTGGTTTAAAGCCCCATCAAAAGGACTTTTAGGGGGTTGAATCAATGTGCACAGAGACTGAATCCACTTTAGTCAATCTCTCCTGGCTGGCTGGCTCTACTAGAGACACTGAGGACACCAGGATCCAGAGAACAATGCTTTATCCACTAGGTTGACCTGAGTGCTGACCAGACACATTCAGAACTTGTAAGATCCTCGACTGCCAGTCTGATCTCTGCCTCAGATTGCAGCAATTCCGTAAGTTATTGGAGGGAAGTTCACACACACACACTTAGTCTGCAAAATAACACTGCCACAAACCTCTCTCTCTCTCTCTCTCTCTCTCTTTCGACCTCATAGCCTCCTCTGCAGCTGAAAACTTTCAATAGCACTAAAGTCCAAAGTATTTGGATTAATCATACATCTTTGAATAATTTTTACTATTTGATTTCAGCATTGCTGTTGTTGAATTATTCAAACATGATCGCTGCAGCCATGTTTCTAAAGATCAATGAGATTGACAATTGTGATAACAGTATAGGTACAGGAGGGTAAGTTAAGCAATATATTATAGTCGGTAGCTTGCATATTTACAACATTGCAGTTGTGTCCCTGTCTGCAGATCGCAGTAAGCGTGTTGCCCAAGTACCAGATTGCAACGCTGCAAACTGCATGACTTAAAATATGATGGTGCTCTCCAACAAACCTTTTATGTACTGTTGTTTACAAAAGAAATATACTTTAGAATCTTGATAAGCAAGTCTTGAAGCAGAATCTTGTTTTGACTACAATGCTATTCTGGGTCTTGAATGAAGCCAAACATTTAAAATGGTATCGGAATAGCTCAAACAGGTACGTTTATTTAAGAAAACTGGATCAAGGGAAGACGTTTTCAAATCACATGACATTTTTCGATTTTCACCCATATTCTTGTCAGATTTTCAAGCAGATTTCGACAACATGGGAGGCAGTGACTTGCCTAACCTGGACAGGACATAAATTTTTCTGATTGGAAACCTTATGGGTCATTTTTTTTAAATTTTTTTTTTGTAAAGTGTTAGTACAGCAATCAAATTGTCCGTACATTATTTAATTGATTCACTTATTTCTCTAAACAAAAGGTCAATTTCATCAGCTTCAACCTTGGCTTGACAATCATTTCACCCACACATCAGCCTCTGGTCCTTCACTCCTTTTCAAGAAATGTCAGAATTTCTTAACATCATGGAAAAGTCAAGAGGCCAGACCAATAGCCACACATCATTGCAGACTGAGATATACTCACAAAAACCCAGCAGTTGTGAGGCCTGGTTAAGACACCACACAACTGGTGCGCTTGTCCACGCCTCCTGGAAAGGCATGCTCAAGGCCAGCCTGAGCAGCCTCTTCAAACACTTTCTTCAGCCCGGAGTTGTTCTTGGCGGAACTCTCACAGTAGTTCTTTGCCCCAGTTCCTGGGCCAAGGCCTTGCCCTGAGAGAATGACACTGTGGCCGCCGAGGATGGTTTGCCTTCGATCTGCAAAGATTTTTTTTTTTTTCATACCATAAATAACCCAGCCTTTCCATTTCTGTCTCGCGTGCGTGAAAAGTATAGGAAAAACAACACAAAGGAAAACAACATTTCATTAAATCATAGTATAAAAAAAAAAATCAGAAAAATACACATTCTTTGTTCCTAAACATATTGTTTGTTTAACCTTATTGACAGTATTCATACTTAAGACCTATTTGTAAACTGTATTCATCGTTATTTTAGTTCAGTTTATTCAAATACATCAAATGTATGGCTATTCCTGAAAAAGAGGAAGTTGATTAAAAAAAAAAAAAAAGAAAATCCTCATATAGTAAGTGCAACTGGCCACAGGAGATAGTTCAGCTAAAAGGAAGAAAGCTGACAGTACCAATCGCTAGTTGAATTTTGACAGTACCAGTTGGCAGCAAGCTTTTATTTTCTTTTTACCGTAGAATATCATATTGTTGCGATGACATGTCTACCACTGACATTCATGCTTATCATTCTATGGTGAATCTCTGTGTGTGTGTGTGTGTGTGTGTGTGTGTGTGTGTGCTGTCACAAAAGTTTCAGTTTTGTTTTGTTTTGTGTTTAAAAAGGGGGAGGGGGGGGTGAAAATACTGAGCAAATATCCAAAAGAAAAGAAAAGATGCAAAGCATATAAACGTACTCCCAGTTTTTCCTGAATACGTGTGAGATATTCGATAAAGAGGAAAAACGTCTTGGGCTGGTGTAACCGTTAGTAATGGCTATTCTGGTAAACCATCGGCCATCATCTGTGACCTATAATGAACATACTTAAAAACTTTCAGAAAGATCGGCCAAGCACTTTCTGAGATTTTCCATAAAAGAAAACCAATATGGGCCGTTAGTAACGGCTATAACGGTAAACTAAAACATCGGGCATCATCCGTGACCCATAATGAACAAACTACAAATTCTTAGAAAGATCGGCCAAGTACTTACTTAGACATTCCATGAAAAAGAAAAACCGTTATGGGCCGTTATAGCCGTTAGTAACGGATATAACGGTAAACTAAAACGTCGGGCACCATCCGTCGCCCGTAATGAACATACCTACCAATTTTCAGAAAGATCAGCCAAATACTTTCTGAGATATTCCATAAAGAACAAAAACCGTTATGGGCAGTTACAGCCGTTTGTAACGGATATAACGGTAAACTGAAACATCAGGTATCATCCGTGACCCATAACGAACATACCTACAAATTTTCAGAAAGATCGACATAGTGCTTTCTGAGATATTCCATGAAGAAGAAAAAACCGTTATGGGCCGTTATAGCCGTTAGTAACGGCCATAACGGTAAACTAAAACATCAGGCATCATCCGTAACCCATAATGAACATACCTCTTATTTTCACAAAGATCGGCCAAGCACTTTCTGTGATATTCCATAAAGAAGAAAAAACCGTTACAGGCCGCTACAGCCCTTATTAACGGCTATAACGGTAAACTAAAATATCGGGCATCATCCGTAACCCATAATAAACATACCTACAAGTTTTCAGAAAGATCGGCTCAGTAGTTTTGTCTGGAGCGAGTGGAACACATTTTGACCACAGACGGACAGACACACACACTCACAGACATCATTTCTTTGTTCCCATTCTAAAGTACTCTCTGTTCTTTAATAACTGGGAGTACAAAAAAAGCACCAAACTAAAAGGAATTCATTGACCTTGTGATCCTGAAAGAGGTCAAGGTTAAAGGAAAAAAAAAAGGGGGGGGGGGGGCGATAGGGGGTTAATGTTGTATGGTCATGTTTGTGTATTGGTCCAAGACACATGGAAATGGGTGCATGCATGTGCCAGCGCCCACACACGCAAAGCAACAACCTGTCCATTGTGGATCTTTTACACGTTGGAGTGGGTATGAAAACACAAGACTGTTGCATGCTAACCCTCTGGAGAAATCACTATATCCAAATAAATGTGAACTTTCTAAGATAAAGCGTATGGCATAACTGTTTTATGGCTGACCTGCGCATCTTGGTCACGCTTTTCTCTTGACCAACAAATAGGACTGACCTTTACCACATGTTGCTTTTGAATACACGCTCTCCATTATGCGGGCATTATGACCATACATGTACTTCCCAGGAGCTTTGTCTTAGGAGTATGGGTCTTAGAAGGTACGCCTCATGGACGAAAGGAGACTGTGTTTGCCACTATAACATGTATGGATAGTCGGAGACACATTGTCAGTAGTGTGTCATTAAAGCCAATATGCTGTAACTTTGTTGATAAGAGTTTGGATACAATAAGACCGGAGTTGTTCAGAGTATGTAGTAAGAATTAAATAATTGATTAAGTTTTTTTTTTTTTTTTTAACTGATCCGAGTTGTTGGAAGTTTGTAATTAGAATTACGTAATTGATTACTACTTTTTTTTTTAATATACTTTTTCCAGAGAGAAAACAAATACTGGATGACAAAAACATGAACTTCGCAAGTGTATCGGTGAACTTGCACTTCGAATTTTTGAATAGCTCAAGAGATGGTTTTATTATAGTTTATAACGTATTTTGTGCCTGGGTCGTATTTCCTCAGGAAGCACGGCTAGATAAACCTATCACTTATGGCCTAGATGCGCAGTTCCCTTGAGGGGAGAGCTAACAGTACTTTTACCAGTTTCTGCGAGTATACTCACCTGTGCTTTGATTCGCATATCACACTTGGTTCCCACCAACACAAAAGGGGGGCTTCAGAGTTGTAACCCTTGATCTCTGGCAGCCATTGGTCTCGGATACGATCCAGTGACGTGGGACTTGTGACGTCAAAGCAGACTAAATAGCGTCAGCAGACGAGCACACTTTCTCCCGAAGCTTTTGATACTCGTCCTAAAAAGAGCGAATATTTGAAATTGATGAATAAAAGTTTATAGGCAGCTTTAAGGTGGGGGGGGGGGGGGGGGGGGGGGGGGGGGGGGGGGGGGGGGGGCAAATTTAGGAAAAGCTTTTATGTAACTCCAAACGATTTCTTTACCTTGGAATTTGAAATCCGTCACCCGCATATAATGCAATTGATGATAACTATATGATAATCTGAACACAATCGGATACGTGTTCTGTTTCTTTACAGCCCAGCTGATTACAAAGAACCCTTTCTGAGGTGTCAAGACTGAAAAACATTTAAGTCTCTCTTCCTATAGGAAACAAAACTGCCCATTGAATTTGTATATCATCATATCAAAAACTGCTGGTAAAACAAGGTTGTATTGAGAACCAGTCAGACTACATCAGTAAAGTAAACATTCATATAAAAGCATTTTAGTGAAACGACAGGACGACAGAATGGAAGGAAGGTGGAAAGGTACAATTAAAGAGGATGAAGGGAGTGGGGGACAATCACAGGGATACAACTCCCCCACCCACCCACCACCCACCCACCTTGATAGTGTTAAGAAGAAAGAAAAAAAGGAAAAAGTTTATGGAACAACGACAGGCTAATAGGCCACAGAGAC
>JADBJO010007343.1:110000-114661 GCA_016801955.1 Conus betulinus | reverse complement strand
TTGGCTGTTTAAGCGCGGGGTTGGTTACTGTCAGCCCTTTTCTCACCATGCCACCACGAAGAAAACTTAGCACCTTTGACAAAACCAGGGCGATTGCGTGGATACAAGATGGCATTGCAAAGGCTGAAGTGGCGCGACGACTTGGTGTGCATCATTCAGTTATTGTTAGACTGAATCAGCGTTTTAGGGCGACCAACAGCGTTGAAGAGAGGCCACGGTCAGGTCGGCCTAGGCAGACTACTCCCAGAGAAGATCGTTTCATCGAGAGGCAGGCCCTATTGCAGCGGGATACCACTTCCACCAGCATCCAAAGGCAGCTTCGTATGGCAAATAACACCATCCTCAGCCGTCAAGCCATACGAAACCGTCTTCACCACTTCGGCCTCAGATCACGTCGCCCAGCCAGCTGTTCGACCACGACTGCTAGCAGCCCATAGGCTGGCTCGCCGAGCTTTCTGCCATCGTCATGTGAGATGGAACCAACAACAGTGGTCCCAGGTCCTCTTTTCAGATGAGTCGCGGTTTAGTCTTGAACACAATGACGGCCGAACTAGAGTTTGGAGGCGTGTTGGTGAACGTTACATTGATGCAGCTGTTCGCCAGACCCAGGGCCTTGGGGGAGGATCTGTTATGGTATGGGGTGCCTTCAGCCCTCCACCACAAGACACCACTCTACCATATTGATGGAAACCTCACAGGCATCCGCTATCGGGATGAAATCCTGGCGCCTTTCGTTGTTCCGACCATGCAACGGATAGGACCCATGGCAGTCTTCCAAGACGACAATGCTCGGCCACATAGGGCCCGGGTGGCCGAAAACTTCATTGTGCAGGCCGGCATCAACAGGATGATCTTCCCGGCGTATAGTCCCGACCTCAATCCCATCGAGCATATGTGGGATGAGTTGGGGAGACGTGTGAAGGAGAACCATCCACCTCCCAGAGACCGCCAGGATCTCTTCAAATGCTGCAACTGGAATGGCAGAGAATCCCTCAGAGGGTCATCAGAACACTGGTCAACTCGATGAGGAGTCGCTGCGTGGAATGTCTCGCCAATGGCGGTGGCCACACCCACTATTGAAATGATTTTGTGAACTGAACAGATTTTGCGAACTTTGATTTCGACCCATCCTCTGTTTAATTGTCTGTAAATCAACAACCGTTCATTCGATCCCAATGAATTCAATGTACGTATTTTGGAAATTATGTGGGTACATGTAAACTGTGCTTAACTTTATGTGACTGGTATATTTGTTCAAAATTGGTCTGTCTGCGATTGATGTCTGAATTAAACACACACACGCACACACACACACACACACACACACACACACACACACACACACACACACACACACTGTTGCATGGCAACATTTAACCTCAAAATTGGCCAGCTTAACGCCGTCTGTTTCAGTCCCCAGGGTACACCATTGCAGAAAACGAAGTATGCTGGTTATTCAAAGGAACTCCCAGGCCAGAGACGTTAGAATGAGTTTCAGATATCCAGAGACCAAGAAACCAATCAGGTGTACCGTGCATAGACTGCGCTATGTAATGGTTTGGGGGCAGGGTGCGTTCCCACCCCCAGATGTAATGGCGTCCCACCTCTGCCCAAATAGCATCTGACACTGCCAGACCACATCAGTCTGGAGCCCAGGACAATCAACTGTCAGAGAAACATCCTGTGTAGCAGAGGGTCATAACTCAGGTCCCGGCCTGTACGCCCAATGCCTTGTCCACCTCTAACTGTAAAGGGATCAGGAGCCAGCACAGGCGTTGTGCTCACACTGACGTTACTACTGTCATACCATCATGCAGGGGCGGGGCAGGGTGGGAAGGAGTCGGGGGAGGGACTGCAGGCGGGAAATGGAAACCTAGTTCCAAGAGAAATGACTATGCCGCCGGACAAACCAATGACAAGACAAAAACGTCGCCTTTCCAGACCTCTTGTGTCTTCTTCCTCAGGCAACATGAAGGCAACATGTTTTTGACCATTCAACACGAAGAACGAGCAATCGCTCACTTTGTTCATCATGATTGGCAAGAGTTACTCTACTTCATCGTAGGCGTCGCGTTTTGTCATGTCATTTGTTTGTTTTCGTTTGTTGGGCGACATAGTCCTTTTATTGTTTTTATTGTTTTGAAAGAAAAGGTTGATTCAATCCCACAAAGAGCGATTCCAATCAAGATATTCCTGAACACCCCCAACCGAATTGTTTTCTTGCTGGAATTACTGCCCTTTGCTTTTTTTTTTTTTTTTTCAAGGTTTTTGTAACTGCTTTTCTCAACATCGATTCACTCTGTGCGCACAAAAAGGACTACAAATGGAGTGAACATAAATCCGATTGAATTGATTTAGAGAGAATGAGTATGGACAATAAATGTAAAGAGGGTAACCGGGGAGGTTTGTCACAAAGAGGAACTATTTAGTTCCGTTGAACCTATATTTTGTTGTGGTGGTGGCTGATGATGTTACTGTGGTGGTTCCTGTTGAAGTTGTAACGTGTCATTTGTTCTGTGCATTCTTCGCCACGCTGCTCATTAATGACGCTCTCCCATACACAAACCACACTTTAGTTCATCCGGACACAGCCTTAGCCACAACAAATCCACAGGGAGCAATATGTTTCAGAGATAACTAATATCAACAGGAACAACTGACAAATACATCAGCACATGAAGGTCTATGTAGCCAGGTGCTCAAATGGGCACCTCTCTCGGGGTGACCCCCAGCAGATGAAACGGTCTGTTTGGGAGTTACCTTTCCCCTTACCTCCCCTGACTGATCAATCTTGGATTAGTCCGTGTCAACTCCTTCAAATGGGAATGCCTCAGAACCCATATCATTATTATGTCTATGTCGCTGAAGTCACACAAATGAATGTATTTGATTCTTTTCAACTGTGTTGGACCAAAAAGCCTATATTTTCTAAACTAAACTGGTATTTTGCACGATCGACTTATGCGTCGTGTTTTTTTTTTTGTTTGTTTTTTTTTTTTAATCGATCACCCCCCAGTTGAAATGGTTTATTCAGGAGTTACCTTCCCTTTACCTCCCTTGATTGATGAATCTGGATTATTTTGTGTCAGGTTTCAGAACCTATATCATTTACTTTATATACGTCGCTAAAGTTACAACAATGAATGTATTTTATAACCTTGGACCAAAAAGCCCTATTTTCCCTAACCTGGTTTCTCGCACAATCAATGTTGGCGCCATTTTTCATCTTCCGCCGACCAAACCTGGACTATTTCTTGATTTGCCAAAAGTTTGTGTGAAAAGCTGTCGAATCCGAAAACGTTCACTCCAAGATAAGGAGAGCTCATATATCTCCATACACTATTTTGTTTGTTTGTTTCTTCACTCTTTATTTTCTTTTTTTTTTAAGCTGAAATATTCCTATATGGAAAAAATTGCGTATAATTTCTTTGAACGCTAGGGGTCTAAAAACAGTTTGAAAAGGAAATCATTGTTTGCGTTCCTAAAGAAAAATCGTTTTGATATATAGTATGTTTACAGGAAACGCATGTCACTATGTCTGATATGAGAACTTGGGAAAAGGAGTGGGATGGTAAAATCTTCGCCAATGAAGGTACAAATAGAAGTAGAGGCGAGGTTATCTTAGTTTCAAAGCTTTTTTCTGGACAAGTTGACTTAGTACTTTCAGAACAAAGAATTTTGGTTGTGTCTGTGCGCAACGGCACGTACCAGTTAACTATTGCCAACGTTTACGCTCCAAACAACAGTAACGAAAAGGTTTGTCATTTTCAATATCTGACTGAAATTTTGAATAATTTGAACGGAGACTTGATACTTTTAGGTGATTTCAACTGTTCACTTATTACCGACCTAGATATAATATCCGGTAAACCCCATGACAAGTTAGAAACTGAAGCTTTAAATAAAACAATAAACGCGTTAGGTTTAACTGATATTTGGAGACTGCATCATCCAACTGAAAAAATCGTTCACTGGAGTAGATCAAATCCGTTTATTGCACGTCGACCAGATTACGTTTTTTCTTCTGAAGACATTCTTCATTTTTGTTCGTCGTCAGACGTAACTGCCCGGGCTCGGATCATAAAGGTGTAGTGTTAGAATTAAACAATGATAACAGTTTTGTTCGCGGTCCGGGATACTGGCGTTTTAACAACAGTTACATAAAAAACAAATCCTTTGTTGAAACATTGAACAGACTCTTAGATGACTTTGTCAAGGAAAATGAAGAGGTAAGTTGTATTGAAAAATGGGAGTTATGCAAAGTGGAAATTAGAAATTTCCCACTGAATTCGGCAAATCATGATCTTGTCGAAAACGGAACGAGTTCTTAACACTACAAATGCAGATAAAGAACACTGAGGAAAAGTAAGTGACTGATCCTCAAAATAAGAGTTACACTCAAATTACCTTATAGCAAAGCAGAAAATAGAAATTCTACAAATTGAGGAAACTAGGGGAGCTCAGATCAGAGCTAGAATCAAATGGATTGAAGAAGGAGAAAAGAACAGTAAATATTTCTGCAATTTAGAGAAAGCACGTAGTAAGAAAAATATCATTACTAGATTGTGTAAGGAGACAGGAGAAATTATAACTGATCAAAGAGACATATTACAGGAACAAGTAGCGTTTTACAAACATCTGTACAATCAAAAGACAAACAT
>JADBJO010007343.1:70000-105000 GCA_016801955.1 Conus betulinus | reverse complement strand
TTGCTCTCCTTGCCACCGGACCTGCTGACTGGACAACGAACGTAGTTCACACGTGTCTCCGCCCCCCCCCCCCCCCCCCCCCCCCCCCCACCCACTCCAGCCACCCCTTCCTTCCTCCTACTTATCCCCGCTGCACCATCCAGCCTTACCCCCTCCCTCCCCTCCCCTCCCCCCTCCCCCTTGGTGTTATCAAGACCTGTGTTTGTCCAGCCACTGATAGTCACTACTCTTCAGTCTAGAGTGATATTGCAGTGCTGTGGCTGAAAGGAAATGGGGTTGGATTCCATACACTGTGTGTAGACCAGATGTACTGTCTGTAAATCCTTCCACAAGTGTTATCAGACTTACGACTTGTATTACTTTATACAGCGCCTGTAGACAGGATGTATTGTCGTTTAATCCTTCCACATGTGTTATCAGATTTATGAATTATAGTACCTATATAGCCCCTATCCTCGATCTGAGACGAAGATTTATGCGCTTTATAACCCACACTGTCGTTTATACAACGGGATGCCTACCTGGGGAGAGCTGACTGAAAAGCTGCCTGCTGGCGTACGTTTAGTCGTCTCCTGCGTTAGTTTATCATTTTTTTTAAATTCATGTTTTCATCTTTTTCGGTGCGTGCTATGTGTATACGCATCATCCGTACTTTCGCCCAAACTGGCCTCCACTTCCAAAGAATGGTGATGGGATTTTACGTGTGTACAAGATTTTGTGCATGCGTTCACAAACAGAACCTCGGTTTATACAATATTTCAGTTTTGGATGCCTAATGGAGTGTGCACCACAATGTTTCAGTTTTTAGAAGCAGTCTGAAAGCATTTCTTCTTCAAGCAGACAACACATTGTTTCCATTCTTTGAAGCAGTCTGACGGAATTCCTACTTCAATTTATACAATACACTGTCTCATTTTTTTTTTTCGTAAGTAGTCGGACAGAATTCTATTTCAAGTCTACAACACATTGTTTTATTTTCATAAGTAGTCTAACAGAATTTAACTCAAAGTATACAATACATTATTTTAGTGTTAAGAAGCAGCTTGACAAAATTCAGACTTCAAGTATACAGCACATCATTTAAGTTTTTAGAAGTCGTCTTGCAGAATGTCTTGAAGTAAGCGGTACAAGCAAAAGACTCCTTCTCTACCATCTCTCCTTTTCTTTTCCCTATCTCTATCTTTGTTTGCCTTTTCCCTCTATCTGCCTCTCTTGTTGTTCCTTTTCCCCATTACACACACACACACACACACACACACACACACACACACACACACACACACCTTTAAACACGTATTCGTCCGTTAACGTATATGTTTTCATATGTCATCGCCTATACGTATTTTATTTGTCTTTCATTCATGTCACAAGTCCTGAAGACGGTCTATGACCGATACGTTATAGATTTTTTCTTCTGCTTTTTTTCTATTTTCAAATCTTCAGAGCATCCTCAAAGATAGTTTGTATTGTACACAATACTTAGTTTCAGTTTACGTGACATCCCCAAAGAGGTTGTCTTTAAGTTTGCCATAATTCTGTCCATTGTATTAGCTGCGCGAGTGATTTTTCTTTCTTCTTTTTTTTTTTTTTTTTTTTTTGTCTGTCCAGCCTCTGCGCCATCTCAGAGGCAGTGCACCCACGCCGCTCATTCCGACACCCCGTCCACAGCCACAGCTCGGTCGGACCCGCCGCAGCCCCGCACCGGCAATCCACAGGGAGCAGTCAATTTCAAGTCGTCAAGAGGCAACCCACCAGAGGAAACACTGCACTGCTGCCGAGTCTTTTCAGTGGTGTTCAGTGGCGCCTGTTCTGATCTAACATACGCAGGACACCACCTACTAAGCCCCCTACTGACGACAATAATTGTTTAGTCGCGGAGCCGACGTGAGTGAGCTCTCCCTCCGGAGGGGAGCCACCACGTCCGTCCAACGACAGCCCCATGGACTCGCCGATACCGGTGACCCCGACGGAACTAAACCAAGGCCACAGACGTGGAGAGGACATCGAAATTGAGGTCACCATGAGAGCAGGGCATGAAGGGCCACAGAAGTTGAGAGACTTTTTTTTATGCTGATCGACGAGAATGAGGATGATTAAGATGAAGCTACGGATTTCCATTTCGTCTGAGACTACATGGCAGGGCTGTACTCTACGCTTCCTTTCATAATATATCCCGGCGTAAACCAGGCCCGAGAGATACAGACACCTGCAGTGTTGGTCAGGAAATTTGAGCAACACTCTCAGAAACGCATCCATTAAGTGAATGAAACTCGACTGTGTGGTCCCAGTCTTCCCAACTGAGTCCGCAGCAAATTCAACTCTGGGTAGAAGCCGGTCGGGGCAGAAAAATCCCACATGACTCTGATGGGATTCGAACCCCACGATCTCCCAGCCGGGAGTCCGCGACGCTAACCACTTCGCCACGGCGGCTGGCAATGCACTGTTTCAGCTTTTAGTTGCAGCCTGACGGATTTACTAAGTTCCTTCTTTACGTACACAATACACTGGTTCAGATTCTTGTAGAAACTTGACAGAATTTCAAACTCTACAACATAATGTACAGCTTCAGCTTTTTTTTAAAGTGCAACCTTACCCTCAAATTCCCATTTCAAATGCACAACATACTGTGAGGGTTTGAGCAACAGCCTACGTGAATTACTACTTCAAGTGTATTTATGCTGGTTCAGCTTTTTGTAGTAGTCTGATAAACTCTAAAAATAAATCGATATGTGACATACTGAATTATTTTTTTTAACTAGCGACGTGAACGAATTTAAACTAACTAGCACCCTGCCCATTGTTTCAGATTTTATTAACCACCTGATTGACATCTCTAAAGAATTTCACCATTTTACTTTTCATCAGCAAATCTGCTAGTGTCCTATCGTCATTATCGTCATCATCACTGGTGGTACTCCGAGTCGAGTGCGTGTCGCAATGGCTGCCAGTCTTGGCTGTCAGTACAAGCTGCGTTATATCCGTCGACGCCTTTAAGTTGTCAGTCCATGCTTTCATCGGTCTGCGCCTTGAGTCCAAACAAAAGGATGGGCATGGCCAGTGGCCTGTCGCATTGCATCTTCAGCATGTCGCATTGCATCTTCAGCTTGCCGAATTGCATCTTCAGCTTGCCGAATTGCATCTTCAGCTTGCCGAATTGCATCTTCAGCTTGCCGAATTGCATCTTCAGCATGTCGCATTGCATCTTCAGCTTGCCGAATTGCATCTTCAGCTTGCCGAGCTTGCCGAATTGCATCTTCAGCTTGCCGAATTGCATCATAGGCTTGCCGAATTGCATCTTCAGCTTGTCGAATTGCATCTTCAGCTTGCCGAATTGCATCTTCAGTTTGCCGAATTGCATCTTCAGCTTGCCGAATTGCATCTTCAGCTTGCCGAATTGCATCTTCAGCATGTCGCATTGCATCTTCAGCTTGCCGAATTGCATCTTCAGCATGTTGAACTGCATCTCCAGCATGTTGAATTGCATCTTCAGCATGTTGAATTGCATTGCATCTTCAGCTTGCCGAATTGCATCTTCAGCATGTTGAATTGCATCTCCAGCATGTCGAATTGCATCTTCAGCAGGTCGAATTGCATCTTCAGCAGGTCGAAATTGCATCTTCAGCTTGCCGATTTACATCTTCATTGAGACGCCAATAAACAGTGCCAGGCGCACTGTCATCCTATGAAACCACGTGACCCTGTCATCTTGATACCTGCTTCCGTCGGTTTGACAGAATAATGCTGTTGTCATCATTTAAGAACGAAGATCTATAGCTCAGCAATAAAGCGTTATAGAACCGACACTGGCTTGCTACCACAAATACGCTTTTTCGTTGGGCTGGAATGACAAAATAAAACAGTTTTCTATGCTGCTTTATTGAAAGATCATGAACATTTCAAGCACAGAATTAGAACGACAGAAACATGTGCTGTACGATTCTCAGCAAGGCAACACCTAAATGACTAAATAACTACTAAGATATACTGTTCACAGTATCCGAAAATTTTCCTACCGAAGTTTTTCTAATGGTAATGAGAAGCAAAAAAAACGTAACGTTTTGTCTAGAAAGAAAAAGACTTGCGCAATACTATAAGGAAACTTAAGAACTGCGATCGTATTCAACGAAATATGAAGACAAGCTTATAAACCCAACTTACAAAAAGCATAGGGCAGAAAACCAAGGCCAAAGGAAAAATGTAAAGCCCCACATTAATACAACAAGCATCAAGTGCGTGAAAAAATGGCAAAGTATCTTTTAGATGCCAGAAAAAAATGAAAAATGCGACAACAAGTTCAAAAACACTATTTTTATTTCATCGCCAACACCCAGTGTCATCTAAAGAAATTTAAATGATCTGCCAGATATGTGTTTAAAACGCATCATCGTAACATAGAGGAAAAGGCACAAGTAATGCCCCTTTTAAGTCAAAAGAAACTTCAATAATTTAAGGCAAATTTCGTATGGAAGAACATACAAATACCTTTGAAAATGTCACAGCATCACAGTCTTACTGTGGAAGGCAGTTTGGTGTAAGTCTTTTTAATACAGAACTCTTTAGAGGTGGGAGGGGGGGGGGGGGGGGGGGGGGGGGGGAAGGTTCTGCTCTGAAGACCTTCTGCTGTCAAGCTCTCCCCAGACTCTTTCTACTTTGTGTTAAATTTCAGAAGTGCACATGTTCTTCATTAACATGATCATTTGCCAGAAACAATTTTCTTTTTTGCAAAGTTCAATAGTTCAAAGCAAGACTTTTTTTTTTTCTAAACTTCAAAAGTGGTGTTACTCTCAATTTTACAACACCAGTCGTTAAAAAAATTGAAAAAAAAAAATGATGTGAACATTTGCCAAATTTAGCTGAAACTTCATGCGTGAATGTCTTGTTGAGTTCATTTTATTTAACAAACATTTGCATTGAACTGCAAAGGTAACAATCTTCATTTGACAAATATTTATTGTATATTCTATTAAGATCGAAAATGTTTTTTTTTTTAATTTCATTTGAATATTTTCCAAACGTTTTGTTGCAAATTTTAAAAGATATAATTTTGCCGGTGTTATGTTCATATTTGACTGACTTTTTCCCCACAGCAACACAGTTTATACATGGTTCATCATTTCAAGCTCGCGACAGTGTTACAAAGCATAGCACAGCAGAGCACCGCACTATGTAACATAGATAGTGTTACAAAGCATAGCACAGCAGAGCACCGCACTATGTAACATAGCTCCATATATGTGTAGTTTGGTTGTGTTTTTTTAAACGCAGTTCTCTTTGCTAAAAATACAATCCTGTTTTTTTTATGTGGGATTTTAACATGTTTTTCACAGACGGCAAGATAGCACCAGTCTTCTCGATTTTTTCAATATTCCATTTTTAAATCTAATCTGAAACCGGTCTTTACGTATGGATATCTAAATTCACAAACTCTTCCGTCTTTACGTTCTGACAATTCTGGACATCAGTCATTGCGTTCAGGTTATCTCGACTGATCCTCACCAATGACCACATTTTTTTTTTCACTTTGGAATATTTCCTTTCAGTCTCACGATTAGCAAACTGACAGCTAGCTGTCTAAGGATTGTAAACACTTCAAGTTTATTGTACAATTTACAAACTAGAACGGCCCTGGTACTTTGCATATTTTATGTAACTCGTACAATTAACAAACTAGCCTTAATCTTTAGATTGAAATATTTAATCTTACCCTAGCAATCCGAACATAAAAAGCAGAAAAAGCATGAACTACTCTCTCTCTCTCTCTCTCTCTCTCTCTCTCTCTCTCTCTCTCTCTCTCTCTCTCTCTTGTTGTATGTTATTATTATTATATATATATATATATATACATATATATATATATTTTTTTTTTTTTTAAAACAAATGCATCTCTCTCTCTCTCTCTCTCTCTCTCTCTCATCTCTCTCTCTCTCACTCCACCTTGGGGGTTGGTCTCTCTCTCTCTCTCCCTCTCTCTCCTCTCTCTCTCTCTCTCTACGTCTCTCTCTCTCTCCAGCTCTCCTCTCTCTCTCTCTCTCCAGGAACCTCTCTCTCTCTCTCAAATCCAGGGAGAACTCTCTCTCTCCCACCCACACACGATAAGAGGATCACACACATTCACATATTTGTGTGTTGACTCCTTTCTTCTTTGTAATCTTTATTCTTGTTTGTTGTTTCAATTTTGTAATCTTTATTCTTGTTTGTTGTTTCAATCGTTTCTCTCTCTTTTTTTTTTCCTTTTTAAGTCATCTACGCCTTAACTATAATGGATGAACTTTTTAATGTTATGAAGATGTGTGTGTTTGTTAAAAGTTTTGTATGTCTTAGTCGCTAGTCATACTTAGTCCCTTAACGGGGCAAGGGCCGGATGAAAAAAAGCATGTGTTTGCTTATCTGTTACCCTTGGAAATAAAGATTATCATCATCATCATCATCATCTCTCTCACACACACACACACACACACACACACACACACACACACACACACACACACGAACAAACACAAAGACCATTATTTCATCAATTACTAATTACAAACAGGCTTCATAATGGCGAAGAGCGTCGTCATCAGTGACGTCATCCAGACGTATTGCGTGGCACTCTGCCTTCCACATCCGCCGGTGTCGTCACCATCACCTTTGGGGGTGGTGGAGTTGGTGGGGTTGGTGGGATTGATGGGGGTGGTGAGGTTGGTGGGGATGGTGGGGTCGGTGGGGGTGGTGGGGGGTGGGTGGGGGTGGTGGTGGGGTCGGTGGGGGTGGTCTGGTGGGGTCGGTGGGGGTGGTGGGGTCGGTGGGGGTGGTGGGGGTCGGTGGGGGTGGTGGGGTGTCGGGGATGGTGGTGGTGGTGTCACTGGCCCAGGGGTTAGGAACATCTGTGCACACACTGAAGAAATCCTCCACTTTACAGGGTATGTCTGAAACCAAATGGACGTTGGGTTACATACGTCGCTGCTGTGGTCAACCAGCACATGTGCCACAAAGCAGCGTGACAACCAGGAACCTGATCACATTGGGGATAGAGTGATCAGTATAATACCAATTCTAGGTCAACACAGTGATTAAAATGACTACTGCCGTACCGACCAATCATACTGAAGCTTCGGTGAATTGTACATTATTGACATGACGGTACTTTTGTGAAAGTGTACAGAACGTGTCCTGTGACGAGCACTACACTGGCACTGTGCAGAGTATTCTGGCAGCACTGCGGTAAACCACGAGCGTACAAAGAGAGGAGACAGACAAAGAGCCCACCCGATCTTTACCGATCAACAGTCATGCTGTCGGACAGTTGTGGCTGTCTGTACACAACAGCAGTTCATGTACACGAAGGGCTAACTCGACCGGCTTTCAAGACGGCAGAAACCGCGGTGAATGTCTAGAGACCTGTCTGGGAAAAGCTTGGTGGAAGGGAGACAACCCAAAAGTGCTGTTTGGATCTCCAAAGCAAGAGAACGTCACTCCAGCACACGGAGAGTGACGTACCCTGCTGAGCGGCAGGCTGGCGGTTTGCAGGCTGCACAGCAAAAAAATGAAAAAAATAAAAAAAAATAAATAAATAAATAAATTCAAAATAAAAATAAAAAAAAAAAATAATGCACCAAGGCCTTGCTCAAGGAGTCGAGTACTTATACACTGGCACTGTTAGATTGTTTTTTGAGAATGTTTATTTGGGTCTGAAAGTTGATTCTCCTCATGTTCTTTCACATGGCCATCAAGGTACAAGCCAGGTGGTTCCAAGCAGACAGACTGAAATCAGAGGATTGGGACTGTTTCAGGGTTTCCAGCTGGCTCAAAGGTAGGGTCACGTGAGAGTGCCAAGGCCTGAAATGTGACGTCAACTAAGGGGACGGTCATGTATCTGAAGACTGTGATTTTCATCGATGAAAATCCCCTCAAAGAAGGGAAATGATCGGTGGGTGGTGAGTTGTCCTTTTGATCAATGATCAGTTTTACATGAAATGCTGGCTCAAACGTATGGCAGGCCTCAAAACACTTGTATGGATACTATATATATATTGTCTTAGTGCAACATCCTACTTATGGTGTAACCACATGGATAATACAGTGTCATAGTGCAACACCCGAATGGTGGCGTATGGTCTGCAGCCTTAACAGAACCTAAGAGGAGATAACTCGGGTTTTTTTTTTTTTTTTTTTTTTTTCTTTTCTTTGGTTGTTGTTGCTGTTGGTTTGATTGTTTGCTTTGGTTTCTTTCAATAAAGAGAGTAAGATGATGTCATTGAACTAAAAATGATTCAGGGATGTCTACAATACTCTGTCTTGTGAAGATCTGGCGATCCAGAAGGACTATCACAACATTCTGCATTTGTGCATACTTAAAGGCAGGTTTTGTCTCCCTTTCCATTGGATCTATGTGGGCAACACAGACCATCACAGCACGGTTGAACAGAGGGCCATCTGGATGTTTATAAGGTCTCCGAGAGATGTAGGGAAGTCTTCACATATATATCAAGCAGACTTGTTTATAGCCCCGCCGACCACGAGGCCGCGTACAGACAGAGAAAATGAAGAGTGAAGAGACTGGAAGAAACAGCTGTCAAGGGCGATTTTTTTGTCACGAAGAAAACGTAAAGGTCACACACACACACACACACACACACACACACACACACACACACACACACACACACACAAGCCTTTTAAAATGATTACCCTAAAGCGTTGTTATAGAGTTTTAATTTCAGTTGTAGATGATTATCATTATTGGTAGTAGTAGTAGTAGTAGTAGTAGTTGTAGTATCGTCATCATCATCATTGTCATTATTATTGCTGTTGTTGTTGTTGTCGTTGTTGTTATCATCAACAGTAGTAGTAGTAGTAGTAGTAGTAGTAGTAGTAGTAGTAGCAGTAGCAGTAGTAGTAGCAGCAGCAGCAGCATGATTATTTTAAAGCATTATGCCATTGCAAGTTAATACTATCATTTTTGTGGTTATAATCGTTTTCGTACTTAATTTGTTGTTGGCTGTTTTCACATCGTGTATATGAAGCAGTTACTTTCAAAAAAGAAAGGGGAGAGTAACGCGGTTTGTTGAAGTAGCAGAAGGCAAGTTATTTCCCTTGGATTGTATCACACACCCCCTCCCCCCCCCCTGTATACCGTCACGGAACCTCACTCTCATTTACCATCAACCAATTTGTAATACTATTAGCGCAACAGTTTTCATTGTAATTACATCGTTGTAATGCAGCTGCCGTCATTATCACGATTGCCAGCAGCAGAAACAACAGCATCATCAGCATTATGCCGACATCCTCGTCATTATCATCATCATCATCATTTACCACTTCCATTGTCGTTATTACTACCATCAGCATCATCATTGGGCCATCATCGTCGTTGTCACCATCATCATCATCATCATCATCATCATCATCATCATCATCTCATCATCATCATCATCATCATCATCATCATTCACCACCACTGCTACCGTTGTTTTCTTACTCCTTATCGTCGTCATTGTCAGAGTTCACTGACATTGTTACGTGAGCCCGTATAGATAGATCTGTTGGAGGCGACTCTTGTTTGAACTTCTGCATGTACAGACTGATCATGTTCCATGTCAGTGTGTCTTGCGTGGTTCGCATCGGAGTCAATATTCCCTCTGTGTGTGCTAGTATGAGCCGGCGAACATTTTTTCCGCTCACGTCACATGTATATGTATGCGCGTCAGTTGATATCTGTGTGACAGCACAGCTTGGGGGAGGGTAGGGAGATATCTTGAACTCTTTAATGTTTTCCGTGGAAGTGGGGAAATTGGGTCATGCATCATCCTCACTGTGAATTACCCAATCATAGTTAGCCTTACATTGAATTATCCAATCATAGCCAAGTTTACAGTAAAACAGCTGGGGGGTTAGGCGAACAGACGCTCAGTGGTTTTTTTTTTTTTTTTGGTGTTGTTTTTTTTGTTTGTTTTTTTTTTTTTTTTTTTTTTTGCAGCTGTTTCGGAGTGGAAGTCTCTGATTGTTTGTGTGATGTTTTCTATGTTGGAAAGTCCCAGGGAATCCTTTTAGGAACCTCGTGTTCAGGATTCTGACTTACGGATTAGCGGAGCTGCCTTGAGTCTGGAGGGGACTGATTCTGTGTTTTCTGTGTGGTATTCTCTCGCTGTTGGAGGTACAGTGGAGGGACTGTTGTTACTGTAATTGTGAAACAGCAAGTAGCCTAGGTTTTGCTGGAGCTGCACTGAAGAGGTGGAGGGACTTGTGCCTGTTTATTTATTTGGTACCGGTGTCTTCCCTGGAGCCACTGTGCAACTGGAAAACCTGGTGAACGCGCTGTGTTCTTGTTGGACTGTAACCTGGGTTTCTGAACCCTGTGGGGGTGAAGACTTGGGTGCTGTGGTTGGGTGCTGTGGACGGGTGCTGGGGACGTGCTGGTCTGGGGATGGCCTTGGTGGCGCTGGACAACCCATCTCGGAGTTGGGCCGGACACGTGTTGGTTCAAGGTACGTTGGTATAATTCAGTGTAGACATTTTAGTAATCCTGTCATCTGAACCTGGTTGTGGTTGGATTGAGCCAGGATACGGGGGAACTCAGAAGGGAAATCCTTATCTTCATTTATTGATTTGGGCAGCTGGAGGCCGGAAGCTGTCTGAGGTGCCAGTCAAGGGGGCCATGTTAGTGCCAGGAAGAGCTACTGGTTTTGTAATTTAAACAGTGTATTTTTTGCATTGAGTAGTATATAAATTGATATGATTCTATTATTGATGATTCTAGGCATGTAAGATCAACGTAGGGTGTTTTGTGCATGTGTAAGTACATTCATTCATGTGATCTTTCAGTAGTTTCAGTCACTGGAACCTGTTGGTGTCAGTATGGTCTTTTAGTCTTTTAGTAGGCCTTAATGCCAGACTAGGAATTATGTATTTTTGTGGTTGCTAGTACTGTTAGCATCTGTCTGGAAGTTAACCAGGGGAGACAGCCCATTGTTCTGAATTGTTGGGTTGAAGTCGTACATGATGACATGTTTGTCACCTTTATGATGATATGTTTGTCAACCTTATATGTGTTGCTCAGTCAGTTGGAGTAAGCCAGCTGGTTATGTTAGCTGAAGATCAGCTTTACACACAGATTACAGCCCCAGAAGTGTTCTGGGGTAGTGATGTGGTGTGTGTGAGGTTGTCCCATGATTCCAGCATAGGCTGTAAGTTGTAAGTGATTTTTACAGCAGGGGCAGTGACAGTGACCGACAGATTTCGGGCAATAAGTATCTGCATCTTTTATCTCTTATTTTCCAAGCTACAGATGTTTGGACCTTGTTCCTGACATTGGGAATTGTGTTGGAAGCCATGCGTGTTTTTTAAGGCTGTACTGGTATCTAAGAAAATTACTTAATAGTGGACATGCAGTTGGACCAGGCTATGGGTTTGAGTCAGACTGAAGTTTGACTTTGATTTTGTACTACTGTGTGGCACTGATGTCTTGTAAAGTGAGCTGTGTATAGTCTGTCGGGGAAATCTTTCCTTCTGTACAAATACAAATGAATGATGATTAGACTAAGGCTAGTTGCTAACGCTGGTTTATACATTTGGATAAGGTTACCATTGGGTGCATCGTGTGATTGGAATAGGCTAGTTTAAGAGACAGAACATCCAACAGTAGTGACTTCAACTCCCGATGAGTGTGAATTTAGTATGTGTAGGGTCCTATGGGATTCATGATAGATTCTTAGTGGGGGATGCACCTGTATGTGTCCACAGATATCTCCCTGTACTCCTGCCTTTACGGTGACGGGATCCCTGTGCGAGGAGTGGCACAGCATGGGCTACTATTCCTGTTGCTGTGACAGTTCCAAAGTAGTGCAAGTGAACGTTTACGACAAATAGGCTGTTTTAAGGTAACAGCGTTGGACATTATTTCCAGGATCAAGAGAGTGAGCCATCATTCATCGGTTGTAGAGTGGACTACCCAGTGTGTGATAGACACCAGCAGAAAATCCTTAGTGACTTTAGATTTATTTAGTTAATATCATTGCACAGTGGGTTTAGTTGTTGGTTAATTAGTCATTGCTCGTGTGTGTCGCAAGCTGCACGGGTTTTCAAGACAATTCGTCTTTTGTGTGGTGGCAAGACACATTTAGGTAAACATTTCTTATATTTTGGGTAACTTGGTTGGGCCATTCTTTGCGAGTGTTTCATAGCAACCCAGTTATTGGATTATCAATTGGTCACTCGTGCTTTAAGTGCCTGATTGCTGGAATGTAAACCGGTTTATTTAACCTTGAATGTATGTGTTATAGAATTGTTGTTTAGGGCATTCTATATTAGTGATTGGTCTGTCATTGTGTCGGAGTTCATTCCCTGGTTACTGGCTTGTGTTTGAGCCGGTAAGTGAATTTGCTGAGTAGGTCTCGGATTCACGGTGTCCTGTTGGGCCAATAGCCAAGGTGTTATCGGTCGTGTGTGGGTTGCATTGCATGGTAGCGATGCATCACACCAGGCCGGGCACATATGGGATTTGACCTAAACTAAGTTTAGTTGTTAATTAGTTTCATCACCTTATGTTAGTTTTGTTGTGCATGGGAACGGGGGAGGGGGGGGGGGGGGGGGGGGGGGGGGGGGGGGCTAGAAATCTCTGTGTGCGAATTGTGTCAAGGGGCTGAATGTTTGAGTTTGAGAGAGAGTGATCGCGTGGGTAGTGAGTGGAATATTCAATGTTATGAACCCGGTGTCGTGGTTTTTGAATGAAATTACACGTGTGTGAACTGGTCATCTGTTTCTTGACTGCTTAGTTGAGTTGGGCGTCAGGTATTGTAGGTCTGTAAGTCTGTCTGTCCCTCCTTAGCAAGTTCAGGTCTTAGCGAGCCTGACAGTCATCATAATTGTCACAGTAATTGTACTCATCACAATCATCGTCATCATCGTCGTCGTCGTCGTCGCCCTCGTCGTCGTCATCATCATCGCCATCATCACCATACCTATCAAAGCGTTGATCTGCTGAGCGGCCGTGGGTATGCAGGTCGTTTCGTTCAAGTCCTTTCTCAGGATACAGTTCACGATATCACCAATCCACCTGTGCACAGACAACGATTTCACTGAGAAATATACTAACAAACAAATAAATGAATGAGTCAGTCAGTCAGTCAGTGAATGAATGAATGAATGAATGAATTGAATGAATGAATGAATGAATGAATGAATGAATGAATGAATGAAATGTCACTGTTTGTCCAAATGACCTTTACGCTGACAATAAATAAACACACACACACACACACACACACACACACACACACACACACACGCGCGCGCGCACGAATGAACAGAAAATCCAGAACAAGCAAATATCAATGAATAAACAGATTAATTAACAACTTAACGTGTTAATTATTCAGTCAATCAATCAATTGATGAACTGTCTAAAGAACGACACAAGCCAACACAGACGTATCGCTTAGTCAAGGGGGATAATGTCACCATCAAGTCCCATAACCATAAGGGTCCAGTGCACTCAAGACTTGCCTCACATCTACCAACCTTCGAGTACACAACGACCAAAGCACTAGATGCCTGTCACAACCGTCACAGTTACTACAAATGTTGATTCCTTCATGGTTGAGCATGAGTATTTGTATTTCATGGATTTGAATTTTCTAGAAATACTTTCTTAAGCCCTGAAAAATAGTGTGGACCCGCCCATCACTTCACAAACCATAGCTGTCAGAGTAGCTTCCTCTATATGTATGTCTAATAGTCGTTTTCTCTGCAGATGTTCAGATTGATTGCTTGGGAATAGTCTCGGTTAAAAGTAATAGTAGTGTTGACAGATTAGATCTTCATGAAACGAGTCAGAAGAGAGGTTTGGTAGCCACCGAGATTAGAAGTTTTAGGACCATCTGGAGCCCTTAGAGGCTAAACTAGGTTTAGCAAGGGAAATCTTTGTATTCTTTGTGTAAACGTAGGCTTAGTCTCTCAAAAAGTGAGAGAAACTGTCTAAGTTGTGTTGTTTAGCCTAGGATTCTCTGTAGATTATAAGAGTGGGATCTGAATCCAGATTGGGCAACTGTCTGTGTAAAATTCGCCTCGTGAGGTGGTGTGTTATCCTGTGCTAGCGGGCTGTGCTATCCTGTGTTACGTGGGCTGTGCTACCCTGTGTCACGCTGGGCTACTCTGCGCTGGGCTACAGCATCCTGAGTCGCTACGTCTGGGCGGTCCATATCGTACTGCTCTGGAAATCCCTACATCCCATTCTTCATCCCTTTTTGTACCCCATTCCACCTACCTTTTTTTCGTACCTCTATCCCTTCCCTACCGAAGGACTACGATCATCTACAATTTCCAGAGATGTATGTCTGGAGAATAAACGGTGAGAGTAGTGGTTTACGATGGAGTGAGCTCCAAAGTATTTTTATATTTTGTTACCGCAAGTTGAACGACCGAAGGGTTGAACATTTGCCATGGGGTGAATAACTGATTAACTTTTACTACCTTAAATTTAGACTTTGTATTAAATGTGGAGTGGGCATGGTAGAGACTTACTTTTGCTACTGCAAAGTGGAACTATGATCTGCTTTTGGGGTGGGCGACAGAGAGATGCTTCATCTAAATCGGGTTGGGTAACTGGGTTAGCTTCGTGTTATCCATCAGTCTGGGAGAGCGCGATTGAACTGCATTAACGTTGGGTTAGCTTCAGTGGATTCTTCGTTCGCGTGGGATGGCATCAGTGTTGGTCCCCGATGTGTAGATCTACTGGGTAAACATCTGAACCCTGGAGGGGTGAAGACAGATATCGCCGTTT
This sequence comes from Conus betulinus, assembly GCA_016801955.1. Lineage (NCBI taxonomy): Eukaryota > Metazoa > Mollusca > Gastropoda > Neogastropoda > Conidae > Conus > Conus betulinus. The sequence goes on along the minus strand of JADBJO010007343.1, from coordinate 90,236 downwards.
TTATATAGATGCTATCCTGGTGAAAGGAAAGGTGTTATACTAATATTCCCTGTACAGCTCGAGGAGGAACTTTGTGAAGGAACTGTGAAATTAATTTAGTGACCCAATTAATCTAAAGGTGATAGGACTGGGTTGAGCATTGCGTATGAATGTGTGTTAGAGTAGTTGTATGATTGATAGAGTGCAAGGCGCATCGGAGTAGAGTAATATTAAAATTTGATGTCATGGGTGAAATGAATAAATGTTTGTATATCTGGTCATTGGCTCATGTCGTCGTTGATATTTATAGGTACATCCATATTTATGTTCAGGGTTAAAGGGGCATATCTTATCTGATATAGCCTGTTTCTCTTCTCGACTGTCCATCTCTAACTCCATAAGGTTTCTCTCTTCTCAATCCTATAAGTTTCGTCTATCCCCTCCAAACTATCTCCTCATCGAATCACTCTCTGACAGCCCCCATCAGTACAGGGCCTTAGCCGGGTAGCCCCGATCAGCCAACACATTCATCCACTCTCTCTCTCTCTCTCTCTCTCTCTCTCCTCTCTCTCTCTCTCTCTCTCTCTCTTTCTTCTGTATCTGACGAGTGTAGACGTGTTCAGCTGTTGCAGTGATTTACAGTGAAGGTTTTCGAAGTTAATGTGGCAATGCAAGATAAATAAGACGGCATGTTGACGGTACATTTTCATCTCTAACTTCTCCAAGTCAGTGCGTGATGTGATTATGCATGCATTCAACGATTCACGTGGATTGTGTATTGCGTACCAACATGTAGCGTTATGTGAAACAAAGCAGCATCATGACTTAATTCCCCTTCAGTCAACTACCGCGCAACTGGGTACAGTTGCAGTCATGGGTCCTATCACGCGATCCATGACTCAGGACAAAGGAGCGACGCTCAGAGAACATTTTCTCGAGCGTACCATTCATACCATGGACCCCATCCAAAAATCCTTTGACACGCAGTCACAATCAATGCCACAATGGAGATACACATTATTTCATAGATCATTGGTGCTTACAAACCAACCGGCATCAACAGCTCATGGATTGACTACATATCAGACCACAAAATTCGCAATGTAAGTTTACCCACTAACTGCACCAGACTGCCACCAGACCTATTCCAGTCAACCCTTGAATTACGACTCAGATCAAACCCAAGCAAAAAAAAAAACTTCTCAAGACCCACCTCTACTACACAACCAACAAAGTCTTAGTTCAGGGCTGGGCTTGCCAAGCCTGGGTCAATGAGGAGTTAAGAACATTGCGTGTCATTGTACACAGGCTGACCGCGGCGCCAGCATCAACACACGACCGCCCAGTCTCTGCAGGCCTCCCTGTCGCTACAGTATGTAGCGAACTCGGCAGAAGCGCTGTGCCGCTCTCACCGCTCAGTCAGACTCTCCCCAGTGAGGCTGGAATGTGAACCACCTCCTTTAGAATGTAAAGTCAAGTCAAGTCAAGTCAGTCAAGTAAACTTTATTATCTCAATTTGAGAAATTAATTTGTGGTCGCACACATTCACAGCAAATAAACAATAATTTTGTCACATTACCCATTTTCTCACATATGACATACATTCATATAAAGGAATTTGGATTTCAATTAAACATCTCGGTTCATAAAATCAATGGACAGGGGAATAAAACTTTGTTTAAATCTGGCACCTCTGCATTTAACCGATCGATATCTTCGTCCTGACTGAAGAAGGTCATACTGATTTGCAAGAACGTGGGTCTGGTCACACGCAATCTTCTTCGCTTTACAAACAAACACGGCACCTGCACAGCTCACTCAGACTTTTTGTCTCTCACCAACGATTTTTCCTCCCACGTTCACCACTTTCTCAAGCACATTTTCTATTCTTCACAGTCAACCCACCATACCAACACATAAATGAGAAAGTTAGAACAGATTCCAAGAAGCATGAATAAAATGTCCGAAGAATGTCAGTATTCACATGAAATGATCGCAGCTTGCGAAGACAATATAATCTGGTTTGACATTTTTTGTGGACATACTCAACATGTGATTTAAAGGTAATGTAATGTGAAACGATATTTATAGGGCGCTTTACCTCGTGAGAGCCCAAAGCGCATATTACAGAAAAACATGATAAAATTATGATTCTAATTCAAAGCAAGCAAGCAAGCGCGCACACACACACACACACACACACACACACACACACACACACACAGAGAGAGAGAGAGAGAGAGAGAGGAGAGAGAGAGAGAGAGAGAGAGAGAGAGAGAGAGAGAGAGGATTGGCAGAAGAGGCAGGATTGGCAGAAGAGGCAGGGTTGGCAGAAGAGGCAGGGTTGGCAGAAGCGCTGTGCTGCTCCCACCACTCAGACAGACTCGCCTACACAGCACCCGGTGAGGCTGGAATGTGAACCGCCCCCTTCAGACGAGGCAGAATTGTTCCCTACCGTCTCCACGCCCTGCAATTCTTCCAGTGCCTGTGTTGTGTTCCCCATGTCCATCCCACACACCACGACCCCCCTTTCTCTACCTTCCCTCCATGACCATAGAGTGATTCACCCTACATCACCATCCATCCTCGCGACAGAAAACGACATCAGCAGTGTCCCTTTTCCCTTTCATGACATTACACCAGCAGTAGACAACACAAACATTAGAACCCCTTTCACTAGCACAACAGACAGTATAACCTTAATAGAAAACTTCGACGATCATTCTGAAGATAGCACATCAACACCAGAGACTGACACTAGAGAAGACGACAACAAATTATTGACAGCTGATGACAACCACCCAGTAACTGACTCAGACAAGACACCAGAGGCTAATGGCCCCTTGAGCAAAACCTGTGTGACAAACGACAAGAAAACCATAGTGACTATGTCAAAACCTGTGTGACAAACGACAACAAAACCATAGTGACTATGTCAAAACCTGTGTGACAAACGACAACAAAAAAACCACAGTGACTAGTCAAAACCTGTGTGACAAACGACAACAAAACCACAGTGACTATGTCAAAACCTGTGTGACAAACGACAACAAAACCATAGTGACTATGTCAAAACCTGTGTGACAAACGACAACAAAACCATAGTGACTATGTCAAAACCTGTGTGACAAACGACAACAAAAACATAGTGACTATGTCAAAACCTGTGTGACAAACGACAACAAAACCATAGTGACTATGTCAAAACCTGTGTGACAAACGACAACAAAACCATAGTGACTATGTCAAAACCTGTGTGACAAACGACAACAAAACCATAGTGACTATGTCAAAACCTGTGTGACAAACGACAAAAAACCATAGTGTGTCAAACGTGTGACAAACGACAACAAAACCATAGTGACTACGTCAAAACCTGTGTGCCAAACGACAACAAAAACCATAGTGACTACGTCAAAACCTGTGTGCCAAACGACAACAAAACCATAGTGACTACGTCAGAACCTGTGTGCCAAACGACAACAAAACCATAGTGACTATGTCAAAACCTGTGTGCCAAACGACAACAAAACCATAGTGACTACGTCAAAACCTGTGTGCCAAACGACAACAAAACCATAGTGACTACGTCAAAACCTGTGTGCCAAACGACAACAAAACCATAGTGACTACGTCAAAACCTGTGTGCCAAACGACAACAAAAAAACATAGTGACTGTGTCAAAACCTGTGTGCAAACAACAAAACCACAGTGACTGTGTCAAAACCTGTGTGCCACGACAACAAAACCATAGTGACTGTGTCAAAACCTGTGTGCCAAACGACCTGTGACTGTGTCAAAACCTGTGTGCCAAACGACAACAAAACCACAGTGACTGTGTCAAAACCTGTGTGCCAAACGACAACAAAACCACAGTGACTGTGTCAAAACCTGTGTGCCAAACGACAACAAAACCACAGTGACTATGTCAAAACCTGTGTGCCAAACGACAACAAAACCATAGTGACTAGGTCAAAACCTGTGTGCCAAACGACAACAAAACCACAGTGACTGTGTCAAAACCTGTGTGCCAAACGACAACAAAACCACAGTGACTGTGTCAAAACCTGTGTGCCAAACGACAACAAAACCATAGTGACTAGGTCAAAACCTGTGTGCCAAACGACAACAAAACCATAGTGACTAGGTCAAAACCTGTGTGCCAAACGACAACAAAACCATAGTGACTATGTCAAAACCTGTGTGCCAAACGACAACAAAACCACAGTGACTATGTCAAAACCTGTGTGCCAAACGACAACAAAACCATAGTGACTGTGTCAAAACCTGTGTGCCAAACGACAACAAAACCATAGTGACTAGGTCAAAACCTGTGTGCCAAACGACAACAAAACCATAGTGACTAGGTCAAAACCTGTGTGCCAAACGACAACAAAACCATAGTGACTATGTCAAAACCTGTGTGCCAAACGACAACAAAACCATAGTGACAATGTCAAACAGCACAGATGATTTAACAGCTCGGTGAAAGGGACTGACACCAACACTGACAACAGTTCCACAGATTGTAGCTGCAGTCATGACCAATGTGTGCCTAAGGAAGAATTCCTTAGGATCACCCAGTCCCTCCATTACGAAATCTCTGTCCTCAGATCAACTCTACAGGAAACCAGACAGAAAATAGAAATTGACGCCCAATCGACACAACTCAGTCACATATCTTCATCTGCCAATGACAAATCATCCTCACGCAAAAACATGATAACCAATAAATATAAATCACATTCAAAACTCCTCCTCCACCCAACAAAAACAACCTCTCCATCCACTGCAGACACACAACACCCCTCCCCTTCTCACTGCAGACTGCATATACAGGATGCACCACCCCCCTTCAACCCTACTAATACAACTGACAGCACGACAAAAATACAGGACAACCCATCCCCACAATGTGACAAATCCTCTGACTCAAATATCCAACCACCTCCCCTTTGTGAGACGACACCTCTCCCTGAAAAAATATCTCCCAACGTGTCCCTCCCCACCCCCTTCAAAAGGTTTCCATTGATAGACGTCTACAATACTGCTGAGTGACTGCACCCTGAGAGGTATTGAAATCCCTTGGGCCAGCGCTTAGGTGGAGTGTGCCAACCATCTGACGGTCGCCAGTCTGACTCAATGGCTTGTAAAGTAGACACCAACCCACAAGGTGATGCAGGCTACCTTCCATGTCGGGGCTGGTGACTGCAGCGAGCTCTTAGTATCACAGGCAGCTGGTCAATATCAACGCAGCAGGAGCAAGAGCTTATTGTGCAGTGCCACTGAGTCTTCCCCAAAGCCCAACTACAGGCCTCTGCAATTATCCCGGCGAGAGGGCGGCACCCTCTGAACAACATCATTCGCCCCAGCAACGACAACCTTCAGGAGGCCTGTTCAGCAATGGGGATTAAATACATCAACCATTGTGCCACCTTCACCGCTCAGCGCGGCGCCCCGAGACTGGCGTTGTACTACAACTCTAAACAACCCAGCAGGAAGGGAGTGGAACATGTGACACAAAACCTCTTCTCCCCTACACGACAGGTCCTCCTACCCACCCCACACGCCACATGTCTCGTGTTACCAACAGCACACGATGTCCCAGATCCTCTCTCCTCCCTCCCCCATTCACCTTCTTAGAATTCCCAAAACTCCCGTCAGGATTACGAACTTCTCTTTCGTCTCCCCCCCACCCCCCCCCCCCCCCCCCCCCCCCCCCCAAGAAGCCCCTCCAACACACATCCAGTCTCGTTTGTGCGTATCCAGAGTGACCACAGAACGTCCAGCCAGCCTCTCGCTCAACTAGGCCTACCCCAAATACACCAACACTAGGCTTATTGACACATCCTTCCCCACCGCACCCTCCCCCCTCCGGCAAGATCCTCCAAGACCACGCGGGCCAGATGTTTGTATGGGCAGTGACAGCAGCCATGGTCCAGTCATCCATCTCCCAGCCAAACAAAGTGACCGCCTGCTATATGTGCCGCCAGGCGAGTGTGCCCCCCCCCCCCCCCCCCCCCCCCCCACCTCCCCTGGTAGAACAGGTCTGTCCCTCCCCCGCCCCTGCCTAGTCCTCCACCCTTCAGTTACCTTCCACGGACCTTCACATCATCCATGGTACAGGCCCACTCTTCGTACCCCCCCCCCCCCCCCCCCCCCCCAGCACCCCATGTTTCCCCCACACTTCTGATTTCAGGTTCCAGTGTGTGTGTGTGTGTGTGTGTGTGTGTGTGTGTGTGTGTGTGTGCATAAATGTTTTTAATTGTATAGCATTTATATGGCCACGGATTTAGTTCTTATGGATGGTAGCAGTTTCTGTTTGAATGTGTGTTTATAGGTGGTGATTAAGTGTATGTATGTGTGTGTGTGTGTGTGTGTGTGTGTGTGTGTATGTGTGTGTGTGCTCTCTGTATGTATGTATGCTCTCTGTATGTATGTATGTATGTATATATGTATATATATATATACACACACACACACACACACACACACACACACACACACACACACACACATATATATATATATATATATATATATATGTGTGTGTGTGTGTGTGTGTGTGTGTGTGTGTGTGTGTGAGAGAGAGAGTGTGAGAGAGAGAGAGAGAGAGAGAGAGGAGAGGGAGGGAAAAAGAGTAGGCGGGCAAGCACGCGTGCAAGAGCGCTTACGTTTATACATATGTGTTAGTATATGAATGAACTGTTAACTTATGCCGTATGAACTGTTAATGGTGTGTGAGTGTGTGTGTGTGTGTGTGTGTGTGTGTGTGTGTGTGTGTGACACTTGTTAAAAAAAAATTTTTTAAAAAAACCCACCTTTTTACACTCACTCAACTTATCTAGTTCTTTCAAACTCACATCTGATATATGCATATTCACATAAGTGAAATACCCCTAATGGTACACAAAGTTGCGATTGTTATAAAAATTTTGCAACCTGTGACTGCGAAATTTCAGCAACACATGAACCATATAAGACAGTATTGACATTATCAAAGTTATTCATCTCAATACCTTCCTCCTGATAGAGCGAGGTCAACACACTGAGCATTCAAACAAAAGATGACGTACGGAAATGTTTTCTCCCCAGACACAAGTAATACCATGAGAAATATTTAGTGTTCCAGGTATTCAGCCTTAATTTATGAATTAGTCTAACAATGTGCCTAGGGCACGATGGTAAAGTAGCCACTTCTTTATTAAAATTCTGCTTATGTGTGTACTTTTCCATAATTTGGATTAATTCACAAGAGGACAAATCTAAAGGATTTTTGGTTAAATTTTCAGCATTTCTATTTGCTCCTTCTTTTGCAAGACTGTCTGCTATTTCATTCCACTTTATACCACAGTGAGATGGGACCCAACAAAAATCAATTCTTATACCTAGAGTTATGAAACAATGCAATACATGCTTTATTTCAAAAAGCAAATCTTTTCTAGCTTTGCAGCTTTTATTTCAAAAAGCAAATCCTTTCTAGCAGTCCCAACGCTCTAGTGATTGTAAAACAGATTTGGAATCAACACACAGTAGGATTTATATAAAGCAATTGGTGTATCATATATGTACATCAAAGCCTTCAGTATTGCATATAATTCTGAGGTATAAATTGAAAACCCTTCCTAAATGATATGATTTCCTGACATTTAAAAAGTTGGTATTATAAAGCCAGAACCACTCTCAGAGGATTCCATTACCGACCCATCTGTAAACACTTTTAAATGATTTGGATAGCTGTTTTCTAAATGTTCCCAACTTCAGTTGTTAAGATATTTACATTATCACTTTTCTTTAACATAGTGTATTTATAATCAAAAGAAGCATTTAGGTGCTCCCAAGGAGGCATTGAAGGTACCGCAGGAAATTTTGGTATAGCAGTAATATCAATATTACAATGTGACATAAAGTCAGATGTGTAGTTTCTAATTGGTTGGATGTATGATATGTTTTTCGAACTCTTAGGAAAATCTTTACTGGAATCCATCAGTATTTCTTCAGTAACTGAATTTCAACAGAAAGACTTCTGACAATATATTTGGACACATCCAATATTCGCTTCTCATTTAGTGGTAATATATTTGTTTTTTATAACATTTAGTAGTGTTTGTATGAACTGGAACTCCCAGAGCTAATTTCATGGCCTTACTATCCAAGCTTTGCAATCTCTTTAAAAGAGAATTAGGTGCAGAGAAATACACTTCCTGCCCATATGTCAATTTCGATCGGACTAACGAGATGTAAAGATGTAAAAGGGTATGACAGTCCTGACCCCATGGTTGACAACATATTATTTTAAGAACGTTCAATCTTTTTTCTTGTTTTTTATCAATCAAATTTTCAATATGTGTTTTCCAGTTCAGCTTCGGGGTTAAAAATACCCCCAGAAATTTAACTTTTTGTTTATATTCTAGAATCTGACCATCTATCAAAAGCAAGGGTAGCACCTTTGGGTTCTCACCATTGTTAAACAACATAAGACATGTTTTTTTTCTCCAGATAGTTCTAATCCGTTGTTCTTCATATATATAGATAATCTATCCAATCCTTTTGGTACATCTTCTGTACAAAGTTTATTGTTCTTTTATTTGAATGTTTCCTTAATGTACAGTTAATCCAAATAGCGATATCATCTGCATATTGAACTACATGCGTGGCTTCTGACATGAAGATTTGGGAAGATCATGGATTAGGATTGCAAACAACATGGGAGCAATAACTGATCCCTGAGGAATACCCATATCTACATTCCTAAAGGATGAATAAGTTCTTCCAATTCGTGTACATATGCTTCTTTCTGTTAGGAAGCTTTTAATGTAATCAAACATTCTCCCAGAAATACCAACATTTTTTAATTTGAAAAGTAGCCTTGCGTGCCATACGCAGTCATAGGCTTTTTTGACATCAAAAAATGTAGCCAAAGTGCTTTTTCTGCGGGAGAGAATTGTTTTTTAATGTGACTGGTCAGTTTAACTAAATGGTCTGTGGTACAACGACCTTTTCGAAAGCCCGCTTGCTGAACAGGAATCACGCCATTTTTTTCACAGTAATATAACAGTCGTTTTTTTTGAATAATTTTTTTTAAAAGTTTACCCAGCATGAGAGGTTAGAGCTATGGGTCTGTAACTGTGTAAAGATGTCCTCGGTTTACCTTCCTTGAGTACTGGGACTACTACCGAACTTTTCCAGATTTTTGGAATAGTGCCATTAATCCAACATTTTTGGAATAATGAATGCAGTAATACTACTTTCCACGAAGAAGGTAAATGTCTAATGAGTTGATAGGACACCCCATCAAGGCCAACAGCTGAATCATGTGAAGGGATAGAATTTAATGCTTCTGTTAGTTCTGACAACAGTAAAGGTGAGTTTAGGAAATGTTCGTTTTCTTGTGGAGGAGCCATATAATCATCTTTTTGTTCCTCATTGTTTCTGTGACTAAGGCTTTCTGGCTGAAGATTTTTAGACTGACTACAAGCTGAAAATAAACCAGAAAAAGCTTCAGCTTTATCCAAAGCAGAAGGAAAATCAGTTTGTAGCTTTATAGGGTATGACTGACTTTTATAGCAGTTTTTCCTTTCTTTAACTTTTTTCCAAACTTTAAATAAATCTTTTGATTCCGATACTTTGACTTCGCAAAAACTCAACCCAATGCTTCTTTTTAGCTTGAGCAATTATTTTAGCACATTTATTCTTTTCTTGTTTCATGATTTTAAAGTTTTCTTCTGACTTATTTCTTATCCATGTTTTGTAGCTTTTTTTGCTTTGACTGTACAGCGAGTCTGTATTCTTCTGTCCACCATATGTTGCCTACATATTTCCAATCTTTTTGTATTTATATTTTGGGATAGTCTTTTCAGCTGCTAATAATACTACTTTTGAGAAATTAGCATAAAATATATCTAGATCGTCATCCTCAATTGGTGATGTATTTTGTGACAGAAGAAAAGTTTGAAAGGCTTCCCAGTCGGCCAATTTATAGTTAAATTTTGGAAATTTACATTCAGTGGTAGACGGTTCATCAAATATATTTTCATTAAAAAGTATTGTGATGGGAAGATGATCACTCCCTAAACAATCTTCTACTGTGGACCAGTTAAAGTTTACTGCTATATTTGGAGAAACAAGCGATAGATCTATTGCACTCGACTTGTGAGTAACTACATCAGGAATTCTCGTAATTCTACCGTCGTTTAATAAAATTAAACTTGAATCAACAGTATTTTCAACAAATCTATTTGATGTCACTTTATTACAACTTGTGTCCCAATAGGGCGCATGAGCATTAAAGTCACCCATAATAATCCACTTCCTCTTTGTAAAATCAGTATGTTTCAGCCAGTCTGTGTCATCCTCTTTAGGACCATTAGGATAGTACACGGACAGAACATTATAAACTGATTCCTTATTTACTTTGATGACAGCACCTGTGGCAAACACATCTTGTTTATCTATGGGCACTGAAAATGGGCTAATATTTGTAAACTCAAGGTCAAGTCTAATATAGATAGCATAGCAGTTTGCACCTTTTTATTTACCTCACTGATACTGTAAAGAGGTGGATAGTAATAATTCTTAAGATTGGGAAGCTTTTTCTTTTCCACATTCAATGACTGGAGTGCTAAAACACATATAGCCTTTCTCCAGAACATGACTTTCAAAAGATAATAGGTTAGTGGAAATAGACCTTGCATGGCACTGAAACACTGTGAAGCGGCTGTTTGGATCTAGCTCCATAAGAAACTGAATTTACAGGCATAACTGTAGTTATGCAGATTGTAGCGTTTCTGTCATTTGTCATACCCTTACTGTCACAAAGATATGACTTATAAATATAGTTGATAAGGTCTTGGACAATATAGGAGTATCTATTCATGAGCATAGTTATTCTGACAAAGAGCATTTCATAATATAAACAAGCCAAACAAAAATGTGAAAAATTTGAGGGAAAAGTGAACAACCAAAAATGTAACAATACAAAAATGTGACTTCAGCAGACTAGCTGTGCAATAACAAGTTCTCTGGCTGTCAAACAAGATAATATATCCAGAGGGATGTTGTGTCTCACAAAGCATAGATTGACCAAAACGACATGCATTTTTAGCCTTGGATATAAGGGAAATCCAATATACTGATGGTGGCATTTTCATTAGATCTTCACAACATATAAGAGCTGTGCCCTCTATCTCTTTCACACAGACCCCCCCCCCCCCCCCCCCCCCCCCTACAATTAAAAAAAACAAAAAAAAACTCTCAACTTACGCCAAATACACACAAATGCACACTTACTTTTTCACGTTCTACTGCATGCATGTATGCGCACACACACACACACACACACACACACACGCACGCTTGCGCGCGCAGGTGCGCACACACTCCACTCACTCCCCCCCCCCCCCCCCCCCCCCCCTCGCCCAACACACACACACACACACACGCACTCATTGCACAGCTGTATGTTGCAAACACAGGGCATTCTATGGATAGTCCCAGCTGGTGTACCACACACCCCTCCAGTCATAAAAGCCACTGGGATGTTGGTATCTGGGCCTTGCATGTTGCCTGGGCTTTTCCCAAAAGAGGTCCTGGAGATGCCTGCCTAAGTTTCCTGCCAGCACAGACGACCCTCGCTGGTTTGGGTGTAGTTGGTCTCGAAGGGCTCTCTGCAGCAAGTTCTCGTGACTGACAAAGGTAATGTTGTTCTCGTCGACAAGTTCAGCGAAGACCAAGGCGTTAAATAAGTGTTTTTTGCTTCTAGGAAAGAGTCTTTTCACTGAAGAAGTCTTGCTGATAACAGCTTCGCGTTGGGGTGGTCAGTCTGTATCTTGCGTACAGCATCGATGAACATCTTGCTGGCAGCCTGGGCAGTGTTACGTTTTAGAGTGTTGATACCACAGTGGAGAACAAAAGCATCAGCATCTTTACATGTTTCCACAGCCTTCCTCAATGTCCTCGATTGATGACGATTTTCGCTTTCGGGACATGAAGGCCGTAAGATAGGCCCAGTCGTTTTGGCTGCACGCCGTTGAGAATGGAATCGTGGATAATTGCGACAGTTGGTAGTTCTGGCTTCGTCTGGAAATCTCTTGTAGATCTAAGTCTAGATCTACGACTACCACTGGTACCAGGAGAAACTTCTTTCTTTTGTTGAGAAGATGACATCATCCTTGCTGCGTCATCCGCACGAATAGCGTCAGAGGACTTTAAATTCTTTTGTTTTGATTCAGAAGGATGGGTTTTGCTTTTATTTTTAAGTGGATTTTTGTGTTGACCCTTCGTACATGATTTTGGACCGCTTTCAGGTGTAACAACTGGTGAGGCCGATACTGGTGTTTTAACGGCATCAGAGTAAGACAGAGCTTGCTGAGAAGACGGCACTACTTTTCAGTCTTATCCTCATTATGATTTTTCTGCAAGCTTAAAATGATGTTTGTTAGATTTTCTATGTTCTTCTCCAATGCCACGATCCGATCACATAAAAATTTTACGCTGGTACACACACTGTCCTGTTGATCAAATTGGCCTACTGTTGACAGACTGGAGGTAAGGGTAGAACGGTGTTGAACAGCACTGTCAAAGATGCTACCGTTGGAAGCAAATTCTTCTAAGCCATCGGTTGTAGTGGCGACATTCTTGGATTTCACAGGCTCTAACTTCTTGTTCTCAGTGCTGACCGAACATTTCCTTGTAGAGTTCTTTGAAGAAGCATCTCGTACTGGTTGAATCCTGGTTTTAGTCATGACTATACATTATAAGAGCACAACTGTCCGCGACGTGGTAGTTCATACTCCTGCCGCCATCTTGCAGTGTTGATTCCATGTTTATGTAAGTGGACTTCCCTTGTGTATCAGAAAGTCTTCGTAAAAGTGCAAGACTGTGCGCCTTAGAAAGGAGACTGAACAAATCCTCTACAACAGGAGACTTCCAGAAAAACTGCTATTTACTACGAGCAAGGCAATTTTTTTTTGCATTGCCAACTCATAGTTACAAGAGCGGCTTTGTGACTTGTGAATTTATAAGTGACTCTCTCTCTCTCTCTCTCTCTCTCTCTCTCTCTCTCTCTCTCTTTCATTTGTTTTCGCTTTGAGCTGTTGATTCTTTGCATTTTTTGTCGTCAGTTTTACTTTACTTTTTTTTTCCTCTGCTTCTATCCCCTTAATTGTAATTTTGTTTCAGAAGTGCTTCCTTTATGAGTGACTGTACATTTTCCTTTCAGAAAAGTGTATCCATCAGTAATTGTAATTTTGTTTTCAGAAGTGCTTCCTTTAGGAGTGACTGTACATTTTCCTTTCAGAAAAGTGTATCCATTAGTACCATGTGAACGAGGGAACTTACCGACATATACTTTGAAGTTTTTCTTTTCTTCTCATACGTTTTTGGTTTCCTAAAGTTGGTACGGTGTAAACCCAGACCCATTTCCCCTCCCTTTTATGTGATCGTACTGTGTTCCTTGATCATACAAACCTCAGTTAACGTGCAAAATGGTCGTCTCTTACTATCATCACATCAGTACACAACTAGACATGAGCAAGAACCAATCTGCATGGCCCTGCAAAGAAGGACTTCGAATCTGTCACCTTAATATTCAACATGCAGTTAACAAGACAGCAGATATATCAACACTGATTTGGAATCATGGTAAACCCTTTCATATTTTAGGACTCTCTGAATCCAGATTAGCTGCACGCATTAGCGACATTGATGTAACTATTCCAGGATATGACGTAATCCCGAAAGATCCTGCGCAAGCGAAAGAGACGGGGGTTTTCTTATCTTCATCAGCGAAACCTTTAGCTTCAAACGACTTCTGCACCTAGAACGTAACGGTGTAGAAATGTGTCTGGATAGAAGTTAAGCTGAAAAGAAACCCTACCACCCCCTTCCATTTGGTTGGATTATGTTACAGGAACCCATCTGAAAGTGTAAACTGGGACGACATATTTATTTCGATGATGGAGGCAGTCTCACTAGAATCCAAGGAAATTATTTTACTTGGAGATTTAAACATAGACCTTCGAAAAGTGCAAGCCCAATGGATGCAAGCATTCAATCTATTTAATCTGCATTCACTCATCGAATCTCCAACAAGAGTCGCACCAAACTCGAAGATACTTATCGACCATATTCATGTTCAGATAAAACTAACATAGCAGAAACCTGCGTCCCTGTCCTAAACTGTAGTGATCATTACCCAGTTTGTGTCAAATGGTCCAAAAAGGAGTACAAATTCCCAAAACCGGACACAAGACAATAACTTACCGTTGGTTTACAAACTTTAACGACCAAGATTTTCTGCATGACTTGCTTAACTCAAACCTCTCAACAGTTTTCAACGTAACTGACCAGATGCTACCCGTTGAATGTTGGATCAAAACATGTACAGAAATATATAATAAACACACCCTCTACAAACGATTAGAGTACGACATGATCCTAAACCGGCATGGTACACTAAAGAGTTACAGGAGCCAGTTTACCTTAGAGATCTGCTTAAACAACATGGCTATGAAGAGGAATCTAGAATACTTAGAAATGCAGTAAATTCACAGAAGAAGAGAAAAAAACAAAATATTATCGAGAGCTAATATCATCAAATCAGAACCCAAAATTGGGATGGAGAGCTATTAACAAGATTACAAACAATCAGTCCTCTTCAAAATCAACTGTAATGAAAGACATCTCTGTCGAACAGCTGAACACCCACATTTGCACTATAGCCAAGAAAGTTGAAGTTGTCACGACTGATTCTTCAAGATCAAACGACCTTCAAAAACTGAAACAGTATTGCCATGATAAAAAACATCACGTCTGAACTTTATATTCACAAAATAACAATCTTTGAAGCTTATCACTACCTAATGCACCTAAAACAGTCAGATACCTGCGGGATGGATGGCCTAGTCAGCAAAATCTTCAAACTATAAGCTCCAGCAATTACAGATAAGTTAACATACGTCTTCAATTTATATATCGACAAAAATCATTTTTCCGATAGTTTCAAAAAAAGCAAAAATTCCTATCTACAAAGCAGGTGACAGCTCAGACTCTGCAAAGTACGGACCAATCTCAGTCATTTGTACTATTTCCAAACCTTTAGAAAAAAAACACATAAACAAACACACATTATATCACCTGAATGCACACCATTTACTTCATCCAAGACAGTCTGGGTTCCGACACAATCATTCATGCCACACAGCCCTAATCAACCTGGTTGATGACTGGCTAAATAGCATTAACAACAACATATATTGTGGGTGTGTCCAATTTATTGATTTCAGAAAAGCATTTGATGTGATACGCCATAACCTTCTTCTTAGAAAATTAAATTGTATGGCTTATCCACAAGAACTCTTACGCTTTTTCACTCATATCTCACAAATAGGCAACAATGTGTAAAAATTAATACAACTTTCTCTTCATTTCAAACACTTTCCTATGGCGTCCACAAAGCTCTGTCTTGGGACCCTTACTGTTCACAATTTACATCAATGATCTACCTCTCCATATCACATCCATCTGTGAATTCTTTGCTGATGATACAACAAATCCACACAAATCATTCTGACGTTACTGTTCTTGCACAAACTTTACAAGAAACTGCGAAAGTTCTCGTGAATTGGACTGAAATAAATCACATGTCACTTCACCCTTTAAAAAACTACATCCATGCTTATCAAAACCAGACAAAAAAGACAAAATCTCACCATTAAGTTTCCTCCTGTGCATCTTAAAGATGACCCCGTTTAACAGGTTATATACCTCAAAGTGTTAGGAATAACAATTGGTAACAATATTAGCTGGCAAGCTCACATAACCTTACTGTGCAAAAAGGTCTCTCAGAAGCCTATAAACTCTCCAAAATCAAACGCTTCCTCGACCTGCATTCACGCAAGCTCTTTTTTCAGTCTCATATTCAATCATACATAGACTATGGGTCTACTCTATGGGATTCTGCTAGCGCTAATACCCTCAAACCATTGCAAGCCTACACAAGCGAGCACTCAAATTTGTCCTCCTAAAAAGCAGTAGTCTCCTAGACTCAGACTATGAAAAGGTTCAAGTTCTCCCCTCAAGTATGAGATAAGAATACAACAAAGGGATCATGATGCACAGAATTATGTCTGGGAAGGCATCCTCAACGATAGTTCACAGATTCTCAATTAACTCCTCAAGGACTCTACCCAAACTTCATGTCCCTGTTCCTAGAATTGACTTATTCAAATCTAGTTTAACATATTCAGGTTCCTCTCAGTGGAACTCGCTCCCTGAGTCAGCCAAACAAACACCAATGCACATCAACCTTCAAACACCATTATTTCAACCATCTTGTGTGCCAATAACGGCATACTCCGCCATAAATCCACCATCATCCACTACCACCCTCTTTACCTTTTGTATGAACCTGACTATTATGAAGTGTTTTGTACTTGAAATGCACACTCTACTCTGTTTAATAAGTATGTCTTATGTAAGTATGCTATGAACAGATATTTGAATATGGACAATCGAACATTAAATAATTTCGTTTATGGTGAATTGTAAAGTACCTGATTGATACTGATTTTTCTTCTTTTTTTTTTAATATATTACGTTTTGGTTCAAAATAGCCAGAATGGATGAAACTAAGATCCCATTTCAAGCGAAAAAGAAATGTGAAGTTTGTGAAATTTGGATTGTAATGGTAAGAAGACATGGGCTTCTAATGTTCGCCAGTGCTTAGGTTCATATGGCTTTGCGTATGCTTGGGGCAACCAGGACGTGGAAAGTATATCAGAATCTTTTTTAATGTTTTAGATAAGAATGATTGACTGCAGGTAGCGAGGCTGGCACGATCATATCTACAGCAGTAACAGATTTGCACAATACAAACTGTGTTAAAAACAACGTAAATGATTGAACCATACAATCAAAATGAATATGTACAGGTATATTATGAGTGCATGGACTAACTTTAGATTGGGTGTCTCTGACATAGCTTGCCATGGGTTTAGATAAAGTGTTTTGAATGAAAATGGACTGACATATCGCATATGTTATCAGCCAAGGAAGATGAAATGCAAGTTCTATTTTGCTGCCCTGCTCTCAGTGACCTGAGAGTAACATTTGCTAAGTCAAAAGTATTATTTTGATCTTTGTAGATTTAGAGTCGACTTACTCTTAGCAACAAGAAATGAACGTGTCCTCACTCATCTCACTATGTGAATATATGAAGCACGAAAACGACAACGAATAATATATTTATTATAGTTTTGCACAGGATATGTCAGTAACTGCCTTTTTATTTCTTTCAGTCAGAATCCTTCTGTATTTGCGTGTTGCGGGTGTCACCCCTTCAGTATGGCTTATGGCCTTGATCTGAATTTGAAGTATATGAAATGTGTGTATTAACTGTGTGGTTGTTTCTTGAAAATGTGTTGTATGAATAAACATTTCTTATGATATGAGTTGGGACTGGAGATGATCAGATACAGGGACAAAGTGTGGATGGGAGTGTGTATGTGTGTGTGTGTATGTGTGTGTGTGTGTGTGTGTGTGTGTGTGTGTGTAAATGTGTCAATTTATCCGGAATTAGGCAAGTACGCTTCAAACTGAGTGTAGCATAGGAGCAAGAGTACTGTAAGTAATGCTAAGTAATTAACAATCTTAGTAATGCTAAGTAATTAACAATCGGAAAGAAAAGAGTAGTCATTCAAAATCTTGGACACAGATGACGGACTGGATCCGTCAGATAAACTACAAAACGCCCGACTTACGATATAATTCCCTTGCTCTTGGACAATTGATTAATAGATGTCCTACTCCGAGTGTTTCTCCACACATACATCTAATGTTTTTTTACAGAACTTTGTACGAAGGGAATTTAACCGCATTCTGTGCAGTAAACTTCGAATCTCCCTAGACAGAGAAGCAAGGTAATTGTTTTACGAGGCTTTCGGGTTGATTTTGCCACAAATTTAACACACCTCTGATAATACTGAGTATCTGAGCTCATTATCAAGTCTCTGAAGCTTTCATCCCGATGTTTTGTTTAGAAGAATGTTGCATTCTGTTAAAATCCCAAAGGAATATTAAGGGGAATTGAACCCTCAACATTTCGAACTGCCTTTCTTGCAGCAGCCTGATCGACTCTCATTTGCTGAAATGCCACAATGAGAGGGGACCCAGCAAAAACTAACTGATGTGCCTTTATCGGATAAGAGATGTATAACATGATTTATTTCTGTTGTTATCTCCAAACGGATTTTGAATTTGAAGACCGGATTGCTTCAAGAGCAGATCTAGAATCAGCACATACTAGTACATGACGGACATTTAGATGGAAATAAAGAATATGATTTAAGGACATTAAGATGGCGGCTAGTTCGGCACTGAAAATCGAAAAATTTCTGCCAAGATGGTACATTTTCTCCACGTTTAAGTCAGGTATTACAAAAGCTGCCCCTGTCCTACTGTCTTCTAGCACTGAGCCGTCTGTGAAATTTTTTTAGGTGGTTCTTGTACTGATTTTCCAGGTGTAAGCATACGGAAATTTTTAGAATGTTGGGTGAATCTTTTTTTGACAAATCTGAGTGAATCGTATCAAAGGAGGCCTTTGCTTGTTCCCCACCTTGTACTGGTGAAAAGGATGGTTTAACAGCGATTTCATTTCTATTTATGTTGGAATCTCTGATAAGGTGGGAAGTATACGAGTAGATCGATTTTGTAGATTGTATTCCTCTAGCTCGTTTTCCAAAATCTTTTTCAGAATTTAAACAAACTTCTTTTGCACAGAAATTTTTCTGTGTAAAACTCTTCAGAACGAACTTCGACGCAGCTACTTTTCGAACCTCGCTGAGAGGTAGCACACAAATCTCATTGTATGTTCCTAAGTTGGATGTATGTATGGGAACACCAAGAGCGAGTTTGTAAGCCTTGCAATCAATGCTTTGCAATTTATTCAACAGATGTTGTGGTGCGCTGAAAAATACTTCCTGAGCATAGGTTAACCTAGATCGCACAAGAGCTGTTGATAAAGGTATTAAAGTCGAAGCATCTTGGCCCCATGGTTGCTTGTTTATAATCTTAAGAAAGTTTAAACTTTTCCATGCTTTATTTAATATGTGGTCAATATGCTGGTTCCATGACAGTTTTGAAGTTAAGATTACACCTAGGAATTTGACAGATTTAATATATTTTATTTCAATTCCATCTAAAGTAAAAACCGGGAGCTTTTCTGGGTCATACCCTGAATTGAAAAGCATTATATGTTGTTTTTTCTAATGAAAGTGCAAGCCCGTTTTCTTTGCAAAAATACATTTATTTTATTGAGTTCTCGCTGGTATAAAGCTTTTATGTAGTTCAGCGACCTCGAAGACGTTATTCGTTTCATGGGTTACCCTCATCCATAGGCATATATCATCAGCAAATTGAGCTAACTCTGTGTCTTTTGATAAGCCTTTTGGTAAATCTGCCATTAAAATATTGAATAAAATAGGAGATATTACTGAACCTTGTGGCAGTCCCATTTGCAATGTTCTCGGATTTGAATAAGTATGCTCTATTCTTGTTTGAATTGATCTATTTTCTAAGAACTCTTGAACATAATTATACATGTTACCGTTAATTCCAACATTTTTTTTAATTTGTACAATAGTCTACTATGCCACACTTGATCATAAGCTTTTTTTACGTCAAAGAATGTAGCTAGGATGTTTTTTCGTCTTGCAAATTGTTGTTTCACTTGAGTTGTAAGTTTGACTAGGTGTTCTACTGTGGATCTGCCAGTTTGAAATCCAGCTTGGTTAATCGGTATGACATCATGTTTAGTACAGTAATAAGATAATCTATTTAGTACGATTCGTTCCATTAATTTACAGGTATGGGATGTTAAGGCAATTGGACGGTAACTGTTTATATCAGTGCGAGGTTTTCCATGTTTATAAATAGGAACGATAATGGAATGTTTCCATAATTGAGGTATTTTACCATCATTCCAACATTTTTGAAAAAATAGATGGAGGAACTGCACAGCGTTTGCTGGTAGGTGGCGTAGCATTTCATTCGAAATACCGTCAAGGCCGACTGAAGTTTTCTTGCTGCCTAATTTACTAAGACATTCTTGAAACTTCTTGTAGTGTTATAGGAGCGTTTAGGTAGTGGTTATTCCCAGGGTCTTTACTACTACTATTATAATGTTTACCCTCTTGTTCCCGATATGATCTATTTTTTTGACAAACTATTCATGCTGCTGTTCTTGGCAAACATGTCAACA
>JADBJO010007343.1:60000-65000 GCA_016801955.1 Conus betulinus | reverse complement strand
GGAAGTGGAGGGGGGGGGGGGGGGGGGGGACTTTGGATACAATGGAGACTTTCCATCACTTTCTTGCAAAGTTTTCACCAACGACTGAAAAACGTGTGTGTCAGTGCTTTTTCCTACACGGAGGCATTCCCTGCCGGTGGCTCTCAGTCCTGTCAACTTCACCGGGTCACAGGAGGGTTTGTCCCGTCATAGACAGCGTTTGTGTTTAATTCTTTGCACGAGCATGTGTGTGTGTGTGTGTGTGTGTGTGTGTGTGTGTGTGTGTGTGTGTGTGTGTGTGTGTGTGTGTGTGTGTGTGTGTGTGTGTGTGTGTGTGTGTGTGTGTGTGTGTGTGTGTGTGTGAAGGCCCCCCCCCCCCCCCCCCCCCCCACACACTTAGGCACACACTCTTGCAGACACGCTCAAACACACACACACACACACACACACACACACACACACACACACACACTCACACACACACACACACACACATGCTCGTGCAAAGAATTAAACACACACACATATGCACACGCACACGCACAGACACACACACATACACGCGCGCGCGCGCGCACACACACACACACACAGACACACACACACAGAGTCCACTTAAACGAGAAAGACAATTTTTAAAAAGAGTGCGTGTCAAAATATTGAAGTCTAATTCAAAATCTTGCGTCGTTTGTTCTTTTTACCTATTTGAGCCATTTTTCAAAAGACATCTTTATTTGCTGTAATTGTTGTTAAAACAGAAAAATAAAAACTGTACAGCAAACACACAGAAAAAAATGTGTGTAAGCCACCCAGAAAAAAAAAAAGAAATAAACAGAAAAGAAGATAAAACTTCAGCATAGCATCACACATGTATTGAAAGCATAGATAATTGGTGGCACACATACCACAATGCAATGTATGGTACTTTAGCCAAGTTATTCGTATGGAGTACAAGCATGATTTAGGAAAAAGAGGAAAAAGAAACAGAGGCACAAAGAGAGATCGGTAAAGACAAACAATCAGGATGAGGAAGACAGACAGATGGACACATCGATGGACAGACAGGTGGACAGACAAGCAAACAGAAAGAAATAGAATGGGCTGGGTCATGATCACAGCAAGTGAAGATATATGTCATTGCGACATAGTACATTGTCGCTCAAGTACAGGTGTACAAACAAACACACAACCAAACGGAAAATATCAAGGAAAAGAAAAAAAGAAAAACTTCAGCAGCACACGGGAGCCTTTGAATTTACCTGGTAGGGTTTTCATTTGGGCAGGCATCGGGGGTGGGGTAGGGGGTACAAAGGGGCGCCATAGGGTTTTCATTGGGGGAGGCGGCAGGGGCAGGGTTGGGGGTGAAAGGGGCGCCATAGGGTTTTCATTGGAGGAGCGGCCCACAGCTTTATCTTTCCGTCCCCCGCGCGAGAGACTTAGTGAAAGGGCGAACAAACAAGCTTACACATTTCTGACCCAACATTTTTGTTGCTGTAGTCCGAGCAGAGGCATGTATCAAACTTGTGTATTAGTTAACTAGGGAAAATGAAATACCCAGAAAGTGATGGCGTTATTTTTGCACAATTTGCGTGTTGTCATTTTTTTTTTAATTGCCTGACCACTTGTGGTTCATGCCATGTGTATGTTATCTACAGAAAATAAACCTAGTCGAGTTTGGTATTAAAAGAATGGTCGGAAATTCGCCAAATCAGTCATCTCAAGAGCACAGATATATTACATTTTTCATGACACCCACAAATTATCAAACTGACAGCCCCATTTGTGATGGCCACTCAACAATGGTGAACATATTACTGCCAGACCGGCTATGCACAGACGACATTCAGATCACCGAGCTCAGCGCGGTTAGCTGGCTGGTGGGGAGCGGCCTGCAGAAAACACCCCTTTCCCTGACCTGCGTTCACGGCTTGGCCTCTGCAGCTGCGGGCGAGCTGTAAACTCCCCTGCCTCTCAAAAACTAAGTAACTTGTCTGCTGTAACAGCGGTGGGAGGGGGGGGGTAGGGGGTGGAAAGGGGGGCACCATAGGGTTTTCATTGGGGGAGGCGGCGGGGGAGGGGGTAGGGGGTGGAAAGGGGCACCATAGGTTTTCATTGGGGGAGGCGGCGGGGGAGGGGGTAGGGGGTGGAAAGGGGCACCATAGGGTTTTCATGGGGGAGGGGGGGGACGGCGGGGGAGGGGGGGAAAGGGGGGGTGGAAAGGGGCACCATAGGGGGCGGGGGAGGGGGGGGGGGGGTGGAAAGGGGCATAGGGTTTTTGGGGGGGGAGAGGCGGCGGGGGGAGGGGGGGAGGGGGTGGAAAGGGGCACCATAGGGTTTTTATTGGGGAGACGGCGGGGGAGGGGGGGGGGGGGAGGGGGTGGAAAGGGGCACCATAGGGTTTTCATTGGGGGAGACGGCGGGGGAGGGGGGGGGGGGGGTGGAAAGGGGCACCATAGGGTTTTTCATTGGGGGGGGACGGCGGGGGGCACCATAGGGGGGAGGGGTGGAAAAAGGGGCACCATAGGGGTTTTCATTGGGGAGACGGCGGGGGAGGGGGGGGGGGGGGGGGAAAGGGCACCATAGGGTTTTCATTGGGAGAGACGGGGGGGGGGGGGGGGGAGGGGGTGGAAAGGGGCACCATAGGGTTTTCATTGGGGGAGGGGCACATAGGGGCGGGGGAGGGGGGGGGGGGGGGTGGAAAGGGGCACCATAGGGTTTTCATTGGGGGAGGCGGCGGGGAGGGGGGAGGGGGTGGAAAGGGGCACCATAGGGTTTTTCATTGGGGGAGACGGCGGGGGGGGGAGGGGGGTAGGGGGTGGAAAGGGGCACCATAGGGTTTTCATTGGGGGAGACGGCGGGGGAGGGGGGGGGGGGGGGAAAGGGGGGCACCATAGGGTTTTTCATTGGGGGAAGGCGGCGGGGGGGGGTAGGGGGTGGAAAGGGGCACCATAGGGTTTTCATTGGGGGAGACGGCGGCGGGGGGGGGGGAGGGGGGTGGAAAGGGGCACCATAGGGTTTTTCATTGGGGGAGACGGGGGGGGGGGGGGGGGGGGGTGGAAAGGGGCACCTAATCTCCATGGCTACCAAGTGTTGAATTCAGAAAGGGGCACCATAGTTTCTCACCTGGGATCCCAATCTTAGGGGGTCAAAGGGGCACCATATTAACTAAACACACACAAACACGTATGTGCGCGCGCACGCACACACGCACACACACGCACGCACATATGCACGCACACACCAGCAGGGGGAGACACACACACAACACACACACACACACACACACACCACACACACACATCCACACACGCATACACACACATGCACGTAGGCGTGATCGCACGCACACACACACACACACACACACACACACACACACACACACCACACACAAACACACACACACACACACACACACACACACACACACACACACACACGCGCATGCACGCACACACACACACACACACACACACACACACACACACACACACACACACAATCAACCAGCCAACCAAACACACAAAACACCACCTAAAACAAGGCTGATCACAATCCATCTCTAAATCAAATGAGGATAACAACAACTTTTTGTGGACTGTTCTGTTTGAATGTGTTTTCATAGCAAATAAACAAAAATGCAAACAAAACAAAACAGAAACACAAAGCAAAATAGAAAGCTGAAACGATTATGACCTGCGAGTTCCTTTCAAACAACAGTGTGTTCAGTTCTTTCTTCCCTGTCATGAGCAGCACCAAGACCAAATGTTCAGTCTAGTTCCTTTCAACAACAGTGTGTTCAGTTCTTTCTTACCTGTCATGAACAGCACCAAGACAGTTCCTTTCAACAACAGTGTGTTCAGTTCTTCCTTACCTGTCATGAACAGCACCAAGACAGTTCCTTTCAACAACAGTGTGTTTCAGTTCTTCCTTACCTGTCATGAACAGCACCAAGACAGTTCCTTTCAACAACAGTGTGTTCAGTTCTTCCTTACCTGTCATGAACAGCACCAAGACAGTTCCTTTCAACAACAGTGTGTTCAGTTCTTTCTTACCTGTCATGAACAGCACCAAGACAGTTCCTTTCAACAACAGTGTGTTCAGTTCTTCCTTACCTGTCATGAACAGCACCAAGACAGTTCCTTTCAACAACAGTGTGTTCAGTTCTTCCTTACCTGTCATGAACAGCACCAAGACAGTTCCTTTCAACAACAGTGTGTGTTCAGTTCTTTCTTTCCTGTCATGAACAGCACCAAGACAGTTCCTTTCACAACAGTGTGTTAAGTTCTTCCTTACCTGTCATGAACAGCACCAAGACAGTTCCTTTCAACAACAGTGTGTTCAGTTCTTCCTTACCTGTCATGAACAGCACCAAGACAGTTCCTTTCAACAACAGTGTGTTCAGTTCTTCCTTACCTGTCATGAACAGCACCAAGACAGTTTCTTTTCAACAACAGTGTGTTCAGTTCTTCCTTACCTGTCATGAACAGCACACAAGACAGTTTCTTTCAACAACAGTGTGTTCAGTTCTTCCTTACCTGTCATGAACAGCACCAAGACGATGGACAGCAAATGAACAGCCATGAACGCCATGGTCAGGTTGACTGAATCTGGCTTTGTCGACGCTGGCTGACAGACGGGGATACTGTCCACTATACTACCGACGACGATGCAGGCTGCACACCTTTTGAATTACACGCAACACAGACCTGAGTCCCAATAACAACTTCTATGCGGGAGGAGACCCTACGCAACACTCAAAAAGTATGGCACATCGTTCACGTCAAAAGCACGTAAGAAGCATCTGTTTCGAAAAACAATAATTTGTCTCAATAAACCTCATATTATCGGCTTTTTTAGATGGCGCTTCACAAAATAATGGGCACATTTATGTCGATTCTTTACGATAACAATGATACGATTTAATCAGACGATCGGGAATCACCCTTGAGTTGACAATGACGTTGTGAGATTTCACCGGACCAGGAAAGACAGTCTACAGCATTCAGTGTGACGTGTCT
>JADBJO010007343.1:52500-57500 GCA_016801955.1 Conus betulinus | reverse complement strand
TTAGAAGCCTGATTCAAGAGCTAGATGCGAGCTGGAACAAAAATTCAAGACCCTAGTCTAGGCCTACGTGAGACCCTACTTAGGCCTAAGAGGAAGCTTCCAGACAAAGATGGCACCGCAGACCCCGCCAAATTGGTGCGAGTTTCTGGAGATGATTTAGAGTCAGAACAGGAAAACAACAGTGATATTTTGGAGCTGAGAGAAGATGGGGAACTGGAAGAATTAGAGGAAAAACAGGCACCGCTTTTCGCGTCACAGAATGAAAAAGCTGACCAGTCAGAGACAAATCTTAGAATCCCAGCTCCCAACAGAAGAGGTGAGCTTGGTTCCATTTTTAAAACCTCAGATACATGAGTTTACTGCTAGGAGATTAAGACAGTTTGAAGATGCATGGTCTAAAATCACTTCAGACCCAGACATTTTAAGCATGATAGCAGGTGTTAAGGTTGAATTTGTCTTTGAAACCAGTTATCCAGGCTATCTTGCACTAAAACAAATGTCAAAAATCAGAAAGAGTGCAAGATCATTGATTCAGATGTTCAAAAGTTGATAGCTAAGAAAGTAATTTCCCCTTGTGAGCATCGCCCTGGTGAAATTATTTCTCCAGTGTTTACCAGGGAAAAAGAAAGATGAATCTTATCGCATGATTTTATGCTTTACCCAATGGCCTATCATCAGCTCCCCATTTGTTCCCAAAGCTGTTGAAACATGTCTATGCCTCCCTTAGAATGAAAGGTCACGTATCTACGGGGTTTTGGGATGATCTCTATTGATTGGACTCACAGAGAGCAACTGCATGAGGAATGTTACAGACACCACTGATTTGTTTCAAAAGTTAGCATTTATCATTCGCCCAACTTAGTCGGTTATTCAGCCCACAACAAAAAGGATTCAATACCTTGGAGTCATCATAGATTCTGTCTCCATGAAAGTCACTCTTAGTGCTGAAATGGCTGTCAGCATAGTGTCTAGTTGTCAAAGGCTTTCATGATGAGCAAAGTCACACAATCTGTGAGGTTGCTCAAGTTATAGGAAAAATCGTTGCTAGCTTTGCTGCTGTCAAGTATGGACCTCTCTATTACAGACAGCTGAGAAAGACAAAAACATTAGCTTTGAAGAGGAGCAGAGGTGACTTTGACCAACTCATGCAGTTGTCTGAAGAGAGTAAGGAGGAACTTAAATGGTGAATTGTCAATGTGCCTGATACAGATAATTACATTTGCAGAACTGAACCAGATATAGTTGTCGCCACTGATGCTAGTGGCACGGTTTGGGGTGCGAGTGTGAAGATACAGCTTCAGGTGGACATTAGTCGCCGCATGAAGGGGTCTTTCACATTAATTATTTGGAATTAAAAGTTTTTACTTGCTTTGCAGTCATTTCAGGGAAAGTTTGAAAAACAAACATGTCCGGATAATGATGGACAATACAACGGCAGTTAGCTGTATCAATCCTATGGGAACAATCCATTCAGAGGCTTGTAATGACATTGCATTTACAATTTGGTCATGGCGCATTTCTAAAAATATCTGGATCAGTGCAGCACACATTCCAGGGAAGCAGAACAGGACAGCTGACAAGGAGTCCAGGCGTCAGAACACTGATGCTGAGTGGAAACTTGATGAGCAGGCTCTGCAGTCTGCCTTCCAACAGCTCAGGGCTTCTCCAGATATTGACCTCTTTGTTTCCGGGTTGAACTTCTAAAGGCGGCGATACATTTCATACAGGCCGGATTCAGAAGCTAAAGCAATTGATGCTTTTTTCATCTCTTGGGAGCATTTACGGTGGTATGCATTTCCACCTTTCAGGATCATAGGACGGGTGCTGCAGAAGATCCGGAGAGACCATGCAGAGGAGATATTTGTGGTACCTAACTGGATGACACAACTGTGGTTCGCTGTTCTTCAACATCTTCTCTGCTGCCTTCCAGTAGAACTCAGGTGCAGACGCCATCTTCTCACCTACCCAGTGACCTAAGAGCAGTTCATCCTCTCATTCAGAAACGTCGGCTAAACCTGTTTGTCTACAAGATCTCGGCACACATTTCTTAACTTCTGGTTTGTCAAGAAATTCAGTTGCTCTAATCATGGATTCATGGAGAGAGCCAGCACACACAAGTCCTATAACCCCTACATTCAAAAATGGACAGAAATTTGTCATCAGAAATGAATTCACTGCTTATACTTATGCGCATTATTTTGCAGAACTGTATGCTGCAGGTGCTAGTTATAGTACAGTTATCCTAGCTAGGAGTGCGGTTTCAGCATACCTTTGTCCTGATAACACAGTAACAATAGGTCAACATCCTATAGTCTATAAAATTGTCAAAGGTGTGTTCAACAATGGACCATCACTCCCAAAGTA
Source organism: Conus betulinus (assembly GCA_016801955.1). NCBI lineage: Eukaryota > Metazoa > Mollusca > Gastropoda > Neogastropoda > Conidae > Conus > Conus betulinus. The sequence continues at coordinate 55,136 of JADBJO010007343.1, read as the reverse complement.
CTGTGACACATGGGATGTAGACACAGTCATTGGCAGATGCAGGACAGCTCAGCTTTCTGAAACTCACACTCATAATACTTATGTTACTTGCTTTACTCTCTGGTCAAAGAGGACAGATTCTCCATAGTCTTACTGTTGATGACGTAAAACTCCATGAGTCTAAATATGACCTTGTATGTAGCTTTCTTTTTAAACAAAACAAACCAGGGACTCACTTAAAGCCTTTAGTCATACCTTGTTTTGAAAACAAGAGATTGTGCCTGGTTCACCACCTTCAGCAGCATTTGAAAAAGACTGCTCACTTGCGAACTGGAAAAGTACTTTTTATCAGTTGCATAAAGCCATTTGCACCTTTGAAAAGAGACACCATTTCTTGTTGGATGAAAGATGTACTGCTTATGGCTGGAATAGACATGTCCAAGTACTCGGCTCACAGCACTCGGGCTGCTAGTACTTCCGCAGCATTAAGCAGAGGTGTACCAATAGACAGCATCCTTCAAGCAGGTGGATGGTCAAACAGGAACACTTTTTCAAGATTCTACCACCGGATCATTAAACAGAATGAAGACGGAAATGGTGGTTCTATGATGACTAAGAGTTTTTCCCAGTCTGTGTTGGACACATTTGTAGACAAAGGGAAGTAACTCACATTATGGCTGATTGCTTTTCAGAGCCTGACGTGTTAAAGAATAACGTGTGATCCCCGACGCTGAAATCTCCTCATGCATACGTCTGACCAATCAGCAGATGAGGATTAATTTGAAAATTAAACGAGACTTACCTGGAAGTTGAGGTTTAATGGAGATTATTTCGAGGATGCTGTTGGGTAGAGGTATACATGTGCCCACCCATCAGCAACTCGAGGTACCTTCCATTGAACCCTCCCTTCCGAGTTTGTTCTCGGGGATCACACGTAGCTGAAGTCTGGACGCGCGCGCGATATCGTCCTCCACATGTATATCTCTACCCAACAGCATCCTCAAAATAATCTCCATTAAATGTCAACTTCCAGATAAGTCTCGTTTAATTTTCAAATGTAACAGATTCCATCCTATATACAACACTGGTATTCGGATTTAAGTATCATGAAAAGAGAGAGAGAGAGAGAGAGAGAGAGAGAGAGAGAGAGAGAGAGAGAGAGAGAGAGAGAGAGATGGCGAGTGGGGGAAACATGAGGTGAGCAGGCGTACTTTTGTGCGCGTACGTGTATTTAGGTGGGGAAGGGGCGAGAGAGGTGGAGGATAGGGGAGGAAAGCGGGAGGAGGGGGTGGAGGGTCAACGGTAGAGGGGATGGGGGAGTCAGGTTACATATTCCAATCTATGATTCAAATGTTAAAGAGCTTCTGACCAATCGGACAACAGTCTCCGAAAAATGAAACCTAACTCGAAGTCCCAATCTGACGCCAGACTGTTTACAGTTGTCAGCCAAGAGAGTGACTTCATAATGCATGTGTTGTGGAGAGGATGAGAATCACAATCATCCCCTGACTTCATGATACATGTGTTGTGGAGAGGATGAGAATCACCATCATCTCCTGACTTCATAATTCACATATTGTGGAGAGGATGAGAATCACAATCATCCCCTGCACCAGTCAGAAGACGTTACTATTTATAGCGCATTTTTTTTTTGATTGGTGGTTGGTTGGTTGGTTCGTTCGTTGGTTGGTAAGTTTTGTTTTGTGTTGTTTTTTCTTTGTTTTTCTCTTTGTTTGTTTGTTTGTTTTTTTTGTTTGGTTTGATTTGGCTTTTGTTTTGTTTTGAACGCAAAGAAGCCTAATCAAAGACCAGACTTTAAACTTTTTGTTATTCATCTCTGCTTTTTTTAAGCCAATGTGTAAAGCGCACTATATCACTCAGTCAGTCAGTCTGTCTGTCTATGTTCTTGTTCCTTATATAAATCTACAGTTTTCATCTGGTTGTCTCCCAATTTTGCACAGTGACTCACTGGTTTACTAGACAGACCAAAAGTGAGCTAGTTCTATGTTTGACATTTCAATTCTTATGCGACAGTCTGATGAAGAAAAGTGATGTTGCCATTTGAAGACCTGGGGTACATAGAAATGGAGGGGCGTGGGGGAAAAGGGGGGTGGAGGAGAGAAGATCGAACAGGTGGGGGGGGGGGGGGGGGGGAGAGGAAATGGAAGGGATGGGAGAGGAAAGAAACTAGACAAACTGCTTGTTCACGTATGAACAATTATGTCGAGCTTAAAAATGCAATGCTGGTTGAAGTTTGTCAACTTTTTCACCATTGATGACCAATACATCTCTGAGATTTTTTAAACCTGTTGCGCCTCGTCTATGACCTCCCTTGGAAAGCAAGTGAGAGAATCCCAGTCTTCTACAGGGTAGGTTTCTAATCTCCCTTTCCACGGTGGCTGAAACAGTGGTCAGGGTTCGAGTCTTTCAGACAAAACGATACAGCGAGGTCTTACACGCTCGCATGCATTCAGAGCACTGGAAACAAATCCACGTCAGCACGTGATATACGTCAATAGGGGAACCCTCTCCCTCCCATCACCCACCCTCCCTCCCAGGGATGGGATTGTAATATAACGATGCATCTCACGGAGGTAAGCGAATTCATTACCAGTAGGTCAAAACGTGTTGTGCTTTGTTTCATAATTTGTTTGCTT
>JADBJO010007343.1:45000-50000 GCA_016801955.1 Conus betulinus | reverse complement strand
GTCCACAAGTGTTATCAGACTTATGACTTGTATTACTTTGTACAGCGCCTGTAGACAAGATGTATTGTCGTTTAATCCTTCCACATGTGATATCAGATTTATGATATATAGTACCTATATAGCCCCTATCCGCGGTCAGAGACAAAGATTTATGCCCTTTATAACCCACACTGTCGTTTACACAACGGGCTGCCTACCTGGGTAGAGCCGACTGAAAAGCTGCCTGCTGGCGTACGTTTAGTCGTTTGCCTCAGTAGTTTATCAGTCTTTTCTTTGTTCATGTTTTCATTCTTTCGGTGCGTGCTATGTGCGTACGTGTCATCCGTACTTTCGTCCAAACTGGCCTCCACTTCCGAAGGATGGTGATGGGATTTTAGTGTGAACAAGATTTTGTGCATGCGTTCACAAACGGAACCTCGGTTTATACACAACGTTTCAGTTTCGGATGCCTAATGGAGTGTGCACTACAATGTTTCAATTTTTAGAAGCAGTCTGAAAACATTTCTTCCTCAAGCAGACAGCACATTGTTTCCATTCTTTGAAGCAGTCAGACGGAATTCCTACTTCAATTTATACAAAAGACTGTCTCATTTTTTTTGTAAGTAGTCGGACAGAATTCTATTTCAAGTCTACAACACATTGTTTTATTTTCATAAGTAGTCTAACAGAATTTAACTTCAAGTATACAATACATTATTTTAGTGTGAAGAAGCAGCTTGACAAAATTCAGACTTCAAGTATACAGCGCATCATTTTAAGTTTTTAGAAGTCGTCTTACAGATTGTCTTGAAGTACGCAATACAGGCAAACGACTCCTCCTCCACCATCTCTCCTTTTCTTTTTCTCTATCTCTATCTTTGTTTGCCTTTTTCCCTCTACCTGCCTCTCTTTTTCCTTTTTCCCATCCACACACACACACACACACACACACACACACACACACACACACACACACACACTAACACACACTTAGGCGCGCGCCCACGCATACATACACACATGCGTGCTCGCAGGCACGCATGCATGCAGCGCGCGCGAGCACGCGCGCGCGCACACACACACACACACACACACACACACACACACACACACACACACCCTTTAAACACGTATTCGTCCGTTAACGTATATCTTTTTATATGCCATAGACTATATGTATTTATTTGTCTTTCGTTATATGTCACAATTCCTGAAGACGGTCTATGACCGAAATATTGAAGATTTTTGTTCTGCTTTTTTTCTGTTTTCAAATCTTCTGAGCATCCTCAAAGATAGTTTGCATTGTACACAATACTTAGTTTCAGTTTATGTGGCTTCCCCAAAGAGGTTCTTCTTTAAGTTTGCCATAATTCTGTCCATTGTATTAACTGCGAGACTGATTTTCTTCTTCAGTTACGCAATGCACTGTTTCAGCTTTTAATAGCAGCCTGACTGAGTTATCGAGTCCCTCCTTCACGTACATAATACACTGTTTCAGCTTTTAGTAGCAGCCTGGCTGAGTTATTGAGTCCCTCCTTCACGTACATAATACACTTTCAGCTTTCAGTAGCAGCCTGGCTGAGTTATTGAGTCCCTCCTTCACGTACATAATACACTTTCAGCTTTCAGTAGCAGCCTGACTGAGTTATCGAGTCCTTCCTTCGCGTACATAATACACTGTTTCAGCTTTCAGTAGCAGCCTGACTGAGTTACTGAGTTCCTTCTTTACGTACACAATACACTGGTTCAGATTCTTGTAGAAACTTGACAGAATTTCAAACTCTACAACATAATGTACAACTTTTTTCAAGCACAACCTTACCCCCAAATTCCTATTTCAAATGCACAACATACTGTGAGGGTGTGAGCAACAGCCGAGGTGAATTACTACTTCAAGTTTATGATACTGGTTCAGCTTTTTGTAGTAGTCTGATAGACTAAAAATAAATGGATATGTGATATACTGAATTATTTTTGTAACTAGCGACGTGAACGTCCTGCCCATTGTTTCAGATTTTAATAACCCACCTGACTGACATCTAAACAATTTCACTGGTTTTACCTTTCATCAGCAAATCTGCTAGTGTCCTATCGTCATTATCGTCATCATCATTTGTGGTACTCCGAGTCGAGTGCGTGTCGCAATGGCTGCCAGTCTTGGCTGTCAGTACAAGCTGCGTTATATCAGTCGACGCCTTTAAGTTGTCAGTCCATGCTTTCATCGGTCTGCGCCTTGAGTCCACACAAAAGGATGGGCGTGGCCAGTGGTCTGTCGCATTGCATCTTCAGCATGTCGCATTGCATCTTCAGCTTGTCGCATTGCATCTTCAGCATGCCGAATTGCATCTTCAGCATATCGCATTGCATCTTCAGCATGTCGCATTGCATCTTCAGCTTGTCGCATTGCATCTTCAGCTTGCCGAATTGCATCTTCAGCATGCCGAATGTCTTCAGCATGTCGCATCTTCAGCATGTCGCATTGCATCTCCAGCATGTTGCATTGCATCTTCAGCATGTCGCATTGCATCTTCAGCATGTTGCATTGCATCTTCAGCATGTTGCATTGCATCTTCAGCATGTCGAATTGCATTTTTCAGCTTGTTGAACTGCATCTTCAGTATGTCGAATTGCATCTTCAGCTTGTCGAATTGCATCTTCAACTTGTCGAATTGCATCTTCAGCATGTCGAATTGCATCTTCAGCATGTCGAATTGCATCTTCAGCATGTCGAATTGCATCTTCAGCTTGTCGAATTGCATCTTCAGCTGTCGAATTGCATCTTCAGCATGTCGAATTGCATCTTCAGCATGTCGAATTGCATCTTCAGCATGTCGAATTGCATCTTCAGCATTCGAATTGCATCTTCAGCATGTCGAATTGCATCTTCAGCATGTTGAATTGCATCTTCAGCATGTCGAATTGCATCTTCAGCATGTCGAATTGCATCTTCAGCATGTCGAATTGCATCTTCAGCATGTCGAATTGCATCTTCAGCTTGCCGAATTGCATCTTCAGCTTGTCGATCTACATCTTCATTGAGAGGCCAATAGAGGTTAATGAAAGTACCAGGTGCACTGTTCATTCTATGAAACCACGTGACCCTGTCATCTTGATACCTGCCTCGTCTGTTTGACAGAATAATGCTGTTGTCACCATTTAAGAACGAAGATCTACAGCTCAGCAATAAAGCGTTATAGAACAGACACTCGCTCATTACCACAAATACGCTTTTTCGTTGGCCTGGAATGACAAAATAAAGTTTTCCGCGCGCTTTATTGAAAGATCATAAACATTTTAAGCACATAATTAGAAAACGACTCAAACATGTGCTGTACGATTCACAACAAGGCAATAGCTAAATGACTAAATAACCAAGATGTACAGTTCACAGTATCCAAAATTTTTCTTACCGAAATTCTTCTAATGGTAATGAGAAGCGGAAAAAAAATGTAACGTTTTGTCTAGAAAGAAAAAGACTTGTGCAGTGTGTAAAGAATCTTAAAAACTGCGATCGTATTCAACGAAAAATGAAGAAAAATCTTATAAACCTAACTTATGAAAAGCATAGGCAGAAAACCAAGGCCAAAGGGAAATGTAAAAGCCCAACTTTAATATAACAAACATCAAGAGCGTGAAAAAATGGCGAAGTATCTTTTAGATGCCAGGAAAAAATCACATAGATGAAAACTGCGATAACACGTTCAAAAACATTTTTTTCTTTCATCTCTAACACCCAATGTCATCTAAGAAATTTAACTGAGTTGCCCAGATATGTGTTTAAAAACGCGTCATTGTAACATAGAGGAAAAGGCACAAGTAATGCCCCTTTTAAGTGAAAAGAAAAACTTCAATAATTTAAGGGGCAAATTTCGTATGAAAGAACATACACATACCTTTGAAAATGTCAACAGCATCACAGTCTAACTGCGTAAGGCAGTTTGGTGTGTAAGTGTTTTTAAATACAGAACTCTTTAGAGGTGGGGGGGGGGGGGGGGGGGGGGGGGGGCTCTGACGACTTACTGCTCTCAACTCTCCTCAGAGTCTCTTTCGACTTTGTGTTAAATTTCAAAAGTGCAAATGTTCTTCATTCGACATGATCATTTGCCAGAAACATTTTTCTTTTTGCAAGTTCAATGGTTCAAAGCAAGACGTTTTTTTTTCCCTAAACTTCAAAGTGGGTATATACTCTCAATTTTATACCACGAGTCGCTAAAACAATGGAAAAAATTGATGTCGACATTTGCCAAATTTAGCTGAAACTTCAAACATGAATGTCTTGTTGAGTTCATATAATTTGACAAAGCATTTCCATTGAACTGCAAAGGTAAGAATCTTCATTTGACAAACATTTATTGCATATTCTATTAAAATTGAAAAAGTCTTTTTTTTATTTCATTTGAATATTTTCCAAACATTTTGTTGCAAATTTCAAAAGAAAAATAATTTTGCCTGTGTTATGTTCGTATTTAAATGACTTTTTTTCTCCATAGCAACACAGTTTATACATGGTTCATCATTTCAAGCCCGCGATAGTGTTACACAGCATAGCGCGGCAGGGCACCGCACTATGTAATGTAGCTCCATATAATAAATCTATGTGCAGTTTGTTTGTTTGTTTTGTTGGTTGGTTTTCAAAACACACTTCTCTTTGCTGAAAACTGAAAATACAACCCTGTTTTTATGTGGGATTTCAACATATTTTCACAAACGGAAGGATAGCACTAGTCTTCTCCATTTTTTTGAATATTTTCCATTTTTAAACCTAATCTGACACCAGTCTTTACGTATGGATACCTAAATTCACAAACACTCCAGTCTTTACGTATGGATATCTAAATTGACAAACACTCCAGTCTTTACGTATGGATATCTTAATTCACAAACACTCCAGTCTTTACGTATGGATATCTAAATTCACAAACACTCCAGTCTTTACGTATGGATATCTAAATTCACAAACACTCCAGTCTTTATGTATGGATGTCAAAATTCACAAACACTCCAGTCTTTACGTTCTGGGC
>JADBJO010007343.1:20000-42500 GCA_016801955.1 Conus betulinus | reverse complement strand
AACCCCCTTGGGGAGCAACATCTGTTAAAAATAGGATGATAAAAGGAAGTTTTAAAAACCAACAGACCTGTTTCGAGCCAGCGCTCTCGTCAGGATGGTTTTGGGGCGCCTACTGCCGGTGTTATATGGCCTGATGTCACTGTTTGCACGTGCGGATTGGCTGCACGTATTGTTCGGTTTTTTGGGGTTGTTTACAGTTCAGGGTGCGTTTGCTGACAACGATTTCCATTTGTGCCTGCAGTTGTTTACTATTTCTACTTTAGTATTTAGGGTTGCTAAGTATGGTTGCATAGTATTAACCATTTTTCTGTTGAACATAGGTTGCATCTTTTTGAAATGTTGTTGTATGGTGATGCCCTTTTTATGATTTTCCAGGATATGTTATAGTTTATTTTTTTGTCTTTAGTCTCCAAATATATTTGCTCAGTTCTGTTTGGTTTTTGTATTTTTCTTTGTTGAATGACTGTTTATGGTTTGCGTATCTGGTTTTGAAGTGATTTTCAGTGATCCCTATGTATGTTTCTTTTTCATTTTCTGATGTCACAGTGGCTTGGTATACAATGTTTTTATAGAGGCATTTGTTGCTTAAGGGACACTGTTCTTTTTTAGCACAATTGCAGGATTTCCTTCTTCACCCTTCTTTGCTGTGTTGCTTTTCATTTTGTTGGATGAATCATTATATTTTCAAGGTTAGGCATGCATGAATATGATAGTTTGATGGTGTTCTTGTTGAATATTTTGGACAATTTGTGTTCTTTTGGGAAGGATGCTGTCAAAATTTTGAAAAATCTTTTCCTACGTTTGTTTTTTTACTCGTCCATCATATGGAGGGTTGTACCATGTGATTTTCCTTTTCCTGCTTTTTTTTTTTTGTTCATGTTGTTATCTGGGTTGTATTGTAGTTTGTAGCTGTAACCATTTTTTTGCAATGCCTCTTGGTATTCTGCTGCTGCATTGTTGAATACTCTTTCATTATGTGACAGATTAGATAATCTCTTGTTTATGCCATTGGGTATGGTTTTTAGTATAGATGGTGGGTGGTTGCTATTGATGTTTACATAAATGGGTGTGTCATTAGGTTTCTTGTATGGTTTATATATGTGGTTGTTGAGGTCAAGTGTTATGTCTAAGTAGTTCACTACCTTTTTGTTTGCTTCGATGGTGATTTTTAAGTTATGGTTTTGGGAAAATTTGCATAGTTCTTTTTTCTTGTTTTTCAATGGTTCTTGGATTGTTGTTTAGCGCGGCGAGGCCGTCGTCTCTGTACAGTCCGACTTCCTTTCCGAGTTGCTTTTGGATGTTGGATAGTATAAACAGTCCGACTAGTTCACATGTTTCGCACCGTCATACGATCCCATGGTCACATCAAATGTTGAGTTTTTATTCGTTTTCTTGATCCATGTATCATTTCTGCTGTAAAGTTTTCTTGGTGTGAAAAATGATTTCCATTTCTGACCCTGTTATGTCTGTGTGTTTATTAGCAAATTTCGAAACAGATCTGTTGGTTTTTAAAACTTCCTTTTATCATCCTATTTTTAACAAATATATATATATATATATATATATATATATATATATATATATATATATATCTTCAATGATCAGTCCAAATGATTTGCTGGTCACCACTCCTCCCAATATACTTCTGGGGTAAAACTTGGAGTAAAAGAAAAAAACAAAAGTAAACAGTTTCATTTTAAATTGTATAATCTCCAATAATTTTTTCGCTTAAAAGCTTCTTCAGTAATGGCAACTGTTTGTAGAAGCACAGTGTATATATAAGGTACATTAAACAAGAAAACAGTTCAAGAAACCTTTTTCTGTACAAATCAGACAAACCCTTTTTCTCGTGCATTCATGTATCCACGTTCACACCCACTCTCTTGCCCACATGTATCAGGATTTCCGTTCGTCTTCATCTTCCACCTCACGTAAACACCGGCGCATGCCCTCCCCCACTCTCGCTCACCATCCTCCCCACTCTCTCTCACTCCCTCCAACCTTATCATCTCCAGCAACACATCATCCTGTTCACCACCCTCACTTTTCTCTCTCTCTCTCCATATATCCAACAAACACACTCATGCTAACTTTAAAAATGTGTGCACCAGAATCTCCATCCACTCTCGCAACCCACCAATGTTATCTCCAATGTCCTTAGAGGCACAGTACAACAGAATTGAAATATATCTTCCAAACACAGGTAAACAATAATAAATAAACTTAGTAAGTATGGACAGAATGCCTACATGAGGGATACTGGAAAAAATCAGGAGGGGGGAGGAGGGGGGGGGGGTGGTTAAGGGCGCAGGGTAAGCGAGGGGGGAGGACAAGCCAGTGGGGGGGGGGGGGGGGGGGGGCAGGGGGGGCAGGGTAGAGGGGGAGGGTGGAAAACAATGGAAAGGGGAGGTCTAAGTAGTTCACTACCTTTTTGTTTGCTTCGATGGTGATTTTTAAGTTATGGTTTTGGAAAATTTTGCATAGTTCTTTTTTTTCTTGTTTTCAATGGTTCTTGGATTGTTGTTTAGCGCGGCGAGGCCGTCGTCTCTGTACAGTCCGACTTGCTTTCCGAGCTGCTTTTGGATGTTGGATAGTATAAACAGTCCGACTAGTTCACATGTTTCGGCACCGTCATACGATCCCATGGTCACATTAAATGTTGAGTTTTTATTCGTTTTCTTGATCCATGTATCATTTCTGCTGTAGAGTAAAGTTTTCTTGGTGTGAAAAATGATTTCCATTTCTGACCCTGTTATGTCTGTGTGTTTATTAGCAAATTTCGAAACAGATCTGTTGGTTTTTAAAACTTCCTTTTATCATCCTATTTTTAAACAAATATATATATATATATATATATATATATATATATATATATATAGTTTTCAATGATCAGTCCAAATGATTTGCTGGTCACCACTCCTCCCAAATATACTTCTGGGGTAAAAACTTGGAGTAAAAGAAAAAAAACAGAAGTAAACAGTTTCATTTTAAATTGTATAATCTCCAATAATTTTTTCGCTTAAAAGCTTCTTCAGTAATGGCAACTGTTTGTAGAAGCACAGTGTATATATAAGGTACATTAAACAAGAAAACAGTTCAAGAAACCTTTTTCTGTACAAATCAGACAAACCCTTTTTCTCGTGCATTCATGTATCCACGTTCACACCCACTCTCTTGCCCACATGTATCAGGATTTCCGTTCGTCTTCATCTTCCACCTCACGTAAACACCGGCGCATGCCCTCCCCCACTCTCGCTCACCATCCTCCCCTCTCTCTCTCACTCCCTCCAACCTTATCATCTCCAGCAACACATCATCCTGTTCACCACCCTCACTTTCTCTCTCTCTCTCCATATATCCAACAAACACACTCATGCTAACTTTAAAAATGTGTGCACCAGAATCTCCATCCACTCTCGCAACCACACCATGTTATCTCCAATGTCCTTAGAGGCACAGTACAACAGAATTGAAATATATCTTCCAAAACACAGGTAAAACAATAATAAATAAACTTAGTAAGTATGGACAGAATGCCTACATGAGGGATACTGGAAAAAATCAGGAGGGAAGGAGGGGGGGGGGGTGGTTAAGGGCGCAGGGTAAGCGAGGGGGAAGGACAAGCCAGTGGGGGGGGGGGGGGGGGGGGGGGGGCAGGGGGGCAGGGTAGAGGGGGAGGGTGGAAACAATGGAAAGGGGAGGTCTAAGTAGTTCACTACCTTTTTGTTTGCTTCGATGGTGATTTTTAAGTTATGGTTTTGGAAATTTTGCATAGTTCTTTTTTCTTGTTTTCAATGGTTCTTGGATTGTTGTTTAGCGCGGCGAGGCCGTCGTCTCTGTACAGTCCGACTTGCTTTCCGAGCTGCTTTTGGATGTTGGATAGTATAAAACAGTCCGACTAGTTCACATGTTTCGGCACCGTCATACGATCCCATGGTCACATTAAATGTTGAGTTTTTATTCGTTTTCTTGATCCATGTATCATTTCTGCTGTAGAGTAAAGTTTTCTTGGTGTGAAAAATGATTTCCATTTCTGACCCTGTTATGTCTGTGTGTTTATTAGCAAATTTCGAAACAGATCTGTTGGTTTTTAAAACTTCCTTTTATCATCCTATTTTTAACAAATATATATATATATATATATATATATATATATATATATATATATATATATATAGTTTTCAATGATCAGTCCAAATGATTTGCTGGTCACCACTCCTCCCAAATATACTTCTGGGGTAAAAAACTTGGAGTAAAAAAAAAAAAAACAGAAGTAAAACAGTTTCATTTTAAATTGTATGATCTCCAATAATTTTTTTCGCTTAAAAGCTTCTTCAGTAATGGCAACTGTTTGTAGAAGCACAGTGTATATATAAGGTACATTAAACAAGAAAAACAGTTCAAGAAACACTCCCGCGCTCCATCCCTCCCCCACTCTCTCTCACTCCCTCCAACCTTATCATCTCCACCAACGCATCATCCTGTTCACCACCCTCACTTTCTCTCTCTCTCTCTCCATATATCCAACAAACACACTCATGCTAACTTTAAAAAATGTGTGCACCAGAATCTCCAACCACTCTCGCAACCCACCAATGTATCTCCAATGTCCTTAGAGGCACAGTACAACAGAATTGAAATATATCTTCCAAAACACAGGGAAACAATAATAAATAAACTTAGTAAGTATGGACAGAATGCCTACATGAGGGATACTGGAAAAAATCAGGAGGGGAGGAGGGGGGGGGGTGGTTAAGGGCGCAGGGTAAGCGAGGGGGAAGGACAAGCCAGTGGGGGGGGGGGGGGGGGGGGGGGGGGGGCAGGGTAGAGAGGGAGGGTGGAAACAATGGAAAGGGGAGGGGGGGTCCTACAGTGAACAAAATTGGTCTTCTGTACTTTTTCTGTTTGTAATTTTCCTAATATCTATTAATTATCTTTTCTGGATCTTACTGTGCAAACTTCCTGTCTTGTATTGAGGCTTTTGAAAATTGTGCCTATATTACATATCAAGAACGTTTCCTTTCGTGGGAAAAGAAGGGGAGGGAGGGGGGGGGTAGAGACGGAGAAGGCAGGGGGCAGGGGGGGGGGGGGGGACTTTTGTGACAGGAGGAACAGAATGCCTACGTGGGGAATATTGGAAAAAAGACGGAAGGGGGGAAGATGGGGGGGGGGGGGGGGGTTGTTGGGTAAGGGTGCAGGACAACGGGGGAGGGGGGGGGGGAAGTACCGTCTCTTGGATTGTACCCCACACCCACCCACCCACCCCACCCCCACCCCCACCCCCCATTCCGCCCCCCTTCTACATCGTCACGGAACCTCACTGTCATTCACCATCAACCAATTTGTAACACTGTTACCGCAATTGTTTATAATACATCGCTGTATTGCAGTTGCCGTCATTATATCACTGTCGCCAGCAGCAGCAGAAACACCGGCATCAGCATTATATCACCATCCTCGTCATCATCATCATCATCATCATCATCATCATCATCATCTTCATCATTCAGCAATGCTACCATTGTTTTCCTACTCCGATCGTCCTCATCGTCGTCATCATAATTGTCACAGTAATTGTACTCATCACAATCATCGTCATCGTCGTCGTCGACGTTGTCGTCGTCGCACTCGTCGTCGTCATCATCATCGTCATCATCACCATACCCAGGAGAAGGTTGATCTGCTGAGGGGCCGTGGGTATGCAGGTCTTTTCGTCCAAGTCCTTTCCCAGGATACAGTTGACGATCTCTCCAAACAACCTGCACACAGACAACGGTTTCACTAAGAAATATACTCACAAACAGATCAATGAATGAGTCGGTCAGTCAGTCAGAGAGAATGAATGAATGAATGAATGAATGATGAATGAATAGAATGTCACCGTTTGTCCGAATGACCTGTAAGCTGACAATAAATCCTCACACACACACACACACACACACACACACACACACACACACACACACACATATACAGAAAATCCAGAACAAGCAAATATTAATGAATAAACAGATTAATTCACAACTTAACGAATTAACAAATTAGTTAATCATTCATTCAATCAATCAATTGATGAACTGTCTAAAGAACGACACAAGCCAACACAGACGTTTCGCTTCGTCAAGGGGGATAATGTCATCAGGTCCCATAACCATAAGAATCCAGTGCACTCCAGACTTGCCTGAGATCTGCCAACCTTCGAGTACACAATGAAGATAGCGCTGGGTCCCCCATCGGTACAGGGCCTTCTCCGGCCCCGATCCGCCAACACATTTATCGAGTCTCTCTCTCTCTCTCTCTCTCTCTCTCTCTCTCTCTCTCTCTCTCTCTCTCTCTCTCTCTCTCTCTCTCTGTGTGTATGTGTGTGTGTGTGTGTGTGTGTGTGTGTGTGTGTGTGTTTTGTGTGTGTGTGTATGTGTGTGTTGGGGATGGTGGTGTCTGTCTGTCCGTCTGCCTGTTTGGTTGTCTGTCTATCTGTCTCCTTCTCTCCCTCCTCATCCCTGTGTGTGTGTGTGTGTGTGTGTGTGTGTGTGTGTGTGTGTGTGTGTGTGTGTGTGTGTGCGAGCTTGCGTGTGTGTGTGTGTGTGTGTGTGTGTGTGTGTGTGTGTGTGTGTGTGTGTGTGTGTGTGTGTTTGTATGCGAGCTTGCATGTGTGTGTGTGTGTGTGTGTGTGTGTGTGTGTGTGTGTGTATGAGTATGTGTGTGTGTGTGTGTGAGTGTGTGTGTGTGTGTGTGTCTGTATGCGTGCGTGCGTGTGTGTATGTGTGTGAAAAAAGGCAGCAGACAGACAGACAGACAGACAATGCGACTGACTGGCAGAAGTGCAGGTTGATGAGGGCGTGGTCACAGGTGGTGCCAGTGGTGCCGAAGTGAGCAAAGAACTCTATGTTGTGAGGGGAGATACAGTTGAAGATGGCGTTCAACTCGTCACGATTGCAGACACCCTCACTGCCCTTACCTGCAACACACACACACACACACACACACACACACACACACACACACACACATGCACACACACACACACACCGCACGGACACACACACACACACACACACACACACACACACACACACACGCATAAACACGCACAAACACACACGCGCGCGCGCGCTCGCACGCACGCACGCACGCACGCACGCACGCACACATTTCAAGTTTAACCGTAGCGACTGTTGTGTAATGGGGCGATAACATCGGTCAACGGCATTCGTTGACGTGGAGTAGCGCCCGTGTCTTTCGCGGTCCTTCTTGCTACTGAAAAAAACAAAAACAAAAACAAAAACATTGCATTGTTAGGGAACAAAACCATGGTGACAGGAGGTTGAAAGGGAAGAAGGAGGAAGGCGGACTGGTGTGGGGAGGGGTGGGGGCGGGTTGGGGTAGTTATGAACGTAGGTGAGGAGCGATTTATATACCTCTTCGACCCTTCCCCCCTTTCCCCCCCCCCCCCCCCCCCCCCCCCACACTTTCCCCCTCCTCCTCATCACCCTTCCACCTCGCCTCTCTCTTTGGTCTCCCCATCCGGTGCAGGCTAAAGTTCCACTATTATTGCTACCAGGGAAAATGCTCACATGGCGTTCAGCCTTGGTTAGATACAGAGTCCTGGGCGCTTTAACAAGAGCGACAGACGACGGTCCGCACGCCGCCGCGGTACTCGCCCACTGCTGCCAGCGACAACGGGTGCCACAGAAGATGCAGACATTTGTCTGTGAGTATACCTGTCCTTGGCTTAAGGGCCTCCGGCCAATAGGACTTTAATCTCACCCATCAAGTCAAAGACGTTAACCCCACCATCCACAGCGGGATGCGTGAATACTTCACGTCGATGATGCACGTGATACGTGCGCCAGTGTTGCTGAACGGCTCAGAATTAACCAAGCGGTGTTTTTTTTTTTTTTTTTTTCTTTTACTTCTTATTCCAAGCTAATTGGTCAATTTGTAAATAAAAAGAAGAAGAAGAAAAAAAAGAAGAAGAAGAAGAGGAAGAAGGAGAAGAGAAGAAGAAGAAGAAGAAGAAGAGAAGAAGAAGAAGAAGAAGAAGAACAAATGAACAAGAACACGAAGAAGAAGAAAAGGAAGGAGAAGAAGAAGATGATGATGAGAAGAAGATGATGATGATGATGATGATCATGATCATGATGAAAGAAGAAGAAGAGAGAAGAAGAAGGAGGGGGGAGGAGGAGGAGGAGAGGAGGAGGAGGAAGAAGAAGAAGAAGAAGAAGAAGAAGAAGAAGAAGAAAGAAGGATAATAATAATGATAATAACAATGATGATAATAACAATGATAATGATAACTGAACCGAAACAAAAGAACATAATCAAGTCTTTTGTTTCAATTGTGTTGTTTTCTTTGTATAAACAGCACCTTATCAGAGTGAGAGTGCCAGCACACCACACATTAGAACATTAACAAACCCAGACACTTTGTATCAAACGCCAAAACACTCACATCAGCAGAATATGTCCATTTGTAAGGGAACATGCAGACTATGCATGGTGTGTAGGAGACTGGTTGGGGGGGGGGGGGGGGGGGAGAAGAAAAAAAAAAAAGCTGGTAGGAAATTGTTTTTGATTCTTTTTTTTTTTTTTTTCCGTTTTCTTTGTTGTTTCTTGTTTGTTTTGTTTTTTTGTTGTTTGTTTTTGTTGTTGTTTGTTTTTGTTGTTGTTGTTGTTGTTTTTTGCAGATGAAGAGGAGAGTGTGAAGCACCAGAAAATGAAGAGGTGGATTTCAGCCTCAGGAAAAAAAAATAAGTCACCGCCTATAACTGATGCCACACAACAACAAAAAAATGATAATGATGATGACGATGATAGTAATCATGATGATAGTCATGATGATGATAGTAATAATGATGATAGTCATGATAAGAAGAAGAAGAAGAAGAAGAAAATATTAATGAGAAGAAGAAAAATGATAACAACAACAGTAACAGCAATAACGCAACAACAGGCGCTACAACAGCAATAAAAAAAAAATTGAAAACAACTGAAGAATGGTCATCAAACCCTAAACATAAGCCATTCAATCGCGTTAAGTACAACTATTTCACGTTGTTTCGGTTGTTACTGTTTACGTTCTTGTTCTTGTTCTGTTGCTGCTAGCTGTTGTTGTTGCTGTCGTCGTCGTCGTTGTTGTTGTTTGCGCTCTTGTTTAGCAACAAGAAAATTCAAAGCCAATGACACATGTTTTGGCTGTGCTCCAAAGCAATCAGGAAGTTCTAAAGTCCACGATGCAATTCACGGCGACCAGTTCTTTCCAAAGCTGATACGGACACTTATTCTCATGGCACTCAACGCAGACACTGATCCTCATGACACTCAACGCCCCCAGTGAAATGGAGTAGTGTACACACACACACACACACACACACACAATCCACGTATACAACAGATGAGCGCTTCACTTCTCTCCTCAGCACAATGACTGGATCGCTGAAGTTTTCAAGTTTCAGTATGTGTGGTTTGTACATGGGCACGCATGAGTGAAAGAGAGACAGACAGACAGAGACAGAGACAGACAGACAGACAGACAGACACAGTGACAGAGACAGAGGCGTAGAGAGTGAGACAGAGAGGGACAGCAAGAGAGGCAGACAGACAGAGAGACAGACAGAGAGTAGGCTGACAGCCACATTCATATCTGGCTATGGAAGAGAAGATCTATTGACTAAACTAACAGAAGCGGCCTGAATTCGGCTGTTCGTTGAAATGCTTTCCGTCAACAGGTTTCTTTCGCTGAAAGGAGCTAACTATGAATATAGCAAGGACCACACTCACACACGCACAGAGAGAAAGAGGAGAGAGAGAGAGAGAGAGAGAGAGAGAGAGAGGAGAGAGAGAGAAGAAAAAAAAAAAAGAGAGGGGAGAGAGAGAGAGAGAGAGAGAGAGAGAGAGAGAGAGAGAACAATGAACGATGGTTTATTATCTTTAGGCCACCAGCCCCTAGATACATGGTCAAGAAACAGAATAACAATGAAGTATAGCGTAACTAGACAAGACTAATAGCAACAGTACTATTAATACAACTTTACTTCCTTTCATATCTAAACTTTTATAGTTATCACCGTGTAATCATCCTTCATGACTTTCGACGACCAACAGCCCTCTCTGTCGAGTTGCATAAAAGATGAACGAAGCTAGATTTCGAGTCAGTTTCATGAATTTGTTCATTAGAATACTAGTGTAGTGCTGATCAATTCCAGACAAATACTTCTTTCTAATATCATCATATAGAGAACAAACATGAATAAAATGGTTTTCATTTTCTAATACCTTACAGAAAGGACACAGGAAGTTTAGCGTTTCACTAAAAGTAGTCCTAAAAGAGGAACTGTTATTGGAAGTATCCCGGTTCTTAGTTTAACAAAACCATCACGAAAGCATCTGATATTAAGATATTGAAAATATGGTTCACTTTCAAACACAAGGACGCGATCTTTCAAGATGGCGACGTGTTTTTGTCCGCTGAGGCTAAAAAAATCAAAATTAATGAAATAGCGTTGTCACCGGTGAGGTTTGGAAAGCCACTATGCCATCGTGTCTCCAACAGCACCGACAAGCCACAGGCAAGTTCCATTCAGTGCTAATTGACATACTTCGAAAGAAATCTTGTGTCAAAACATCTCATCGGCATTGTGGTGTTGTGGCCAGGATGTGGTACCTTGGAAAAGCACTTTCTCACTTTTACTCTGACTGCCCACATGTTCTGTTGTCAGAGTGTCCGATTCCAGCGAACTGAACCGGGATGTGGGCAAGGTTTGTTTTGGGGTGTGGACAGCCATCCTGGTGATTTTTGTGTCCACCGCCATCCTTGTCTGTGGAGATGTCAATCCTAATCCAGGCCCTCCCTCCCCCCCCCAAAAGAAAACAGATAACGACGTAACTCCAGGTGAGACTCTGGACTGGGAATGTTTCTGGCACCCCGCCTACTGATAGTGACGTACACAACAGCTCCATGCAAGGCCTGCATCAGTGTGTCAAAGATAGTGTCAGGGAAGCAGTGAAAGGTGCTATGAAAGAATTACAAGATCAGCAAGTGGCACAACATGAAGCCCTGAAGTCCTACCAAGAGACACAGACCACGAGGTTGGAGAGCAGAGTGAAACAGTTAGGGGACAGTCTGTCTGACCAGCTAGGAAGGATTGAAGAAAGGCAGAGTCAGATAGAGGAGGAGCTGGAATGCGTAACAATACGGTATGAGAGATTACAGAAGAGAATGCAACTCTGTGGAAAGAGATCGACAGGTGGAAAAGTAAATGTGACTACTTGGAAAACCAAAAGTAGGCGAAACAACTTACTGTTCTTTGGGATTGAGAAAGACAAGGCCAACGAAAACTGGGAGGAGTGTGAACAGAAAGTGAACACAGTAATCAAAGAAGGAATGTGTCTTCAGGAGGAGATTGCCATTGAGAGAGCTCATAGACTGGGGAAAGGAGAAGGCGTGGTCGTCAAGTTCTTGTCTCACAAGTCAAAGGAGCTGATTCTCAAGAATGCCAGAAAACTGAAAACTTCAGAAAAGCATCAGAATGTATATATCAGGGAAGACTTCTCTGAGACAGTGCGGAAGAAAAGGCAGGGACTGAGGAGAAAAGCCAATGAACTCTATGACAGCAGGCAGAAAACAAGGATGAAGTTTGACAAACTGTTACAGAAGAAGGCGTCTACACTTATGACACTGACAAAGAAGAACTAGTGAGACTGAGTGGTCGGGGGAAGGATAACAGCAGAGGAAAACATGAAGAAACGGAAGAAGAAAGAAGAGCCAGCAGTGGTGAGACGAGACAAGATATAGAAGAGGACACTGAAGCAGTGCTCAATCATTAAAATTCCTCTGATCTCTACGATCTTTCCAAAGATAGCTTCCCTCTTCTTTCCACTCTCGATGAAGGCAACGCAAGTCGACCATAACATTCTGCCAACGTCGGAGTACCCGAGTGCAAATGAAACCAGAGACGAAACGGCAAGAGAGAATCCAGGTCAGGGGTGCACGTGAAAAAAACTCGGGGGACAAGGCGACAGTTCAACACTACGGCTGCCCACCTTCCCCCTTCACGTCCCGTGATGACAAGACAGCGCGCGAGCTCGGCTTCTCACAGCAGAGGGGGGGGCAGGGCCAAAAAGAAAGCGCACATACGACTCTACACCACTGGATGAAACATGAGAAATTGAAACAAGCAAGAGGGGCTATGGGTGTCGGGTGGGTGGTTCATCAAGCAGGGGTGGAGGGGGTGGGGGGTGGGGTGGCGGTACGGATAGGAGAACTAGCGAGGGAAATGTACGGATAGAAAGTGATGGGGCTAGAGGAGGGGGTGGTACTGGGCGTAGGGGTGGGGTGGGTGGAAGGGTTCAGGGAAGAGGTGGTAATAATGCCAAGAGTTGACGGGGTGGCCGAGGCCCGACCAGTGTTAATATCGGCACATGGAACTGTGAAGAAGGTTGGATGAATAAACTGGACATTCCTGATGTTGTGTCGATGTTATTAGATTTCGATATATTTTGTTTAAATGAAACGTTTGTTTATTTAGACAGTATTTCGTACACCTCTTTCAGTGATTACGATGTTTTTGTCTCCAAAGCTGTGAAGTTATCGCAACAAGGGCGGTTCTCAGGGGGAGTAATGATGTGTGTAAGGAAAAGTCTGGTCGGGTTTACTGAGAGGATCAATACGTACTTGAATAATGTTATCATTTTGAAATGGATCGTGAATTATTTGGAACTGAAAAACCAGTGTTTCTTATCAGCATTTATATACACCCTTATGACAGTATTTACTGAAGACCATCACAATATGGTTTTGGTGTTGAAATCATTGAACAGTGCTTAATTGATCTCCATGAACGTTTTGAGGATTTCTATGTCATAGTGTGTGGAGATATGAATGCGAGGACTGGGTGCGAGAATGCTTTGTTAAAGGATGTGTTGTCGGAAAATAAGGTATGGGACTCGTTGTATGAAAGTGATGAGGATTATGTGTTCCGTATGAAGTCTGAAGATACGGTAGTAACAAATTTTGGAAAAGAGTTGATTAATTTCTGTTCAACGTTTGATTGTGTTGTCATTAACGGTCTAATTCAGTTTGGTTTCGATGATTCCCTGACTTTTTGTTTCCAGTTCAGGGGGCAGCACCATGACTATTTTTTTTATAGCATCTGGTGATCTCTGTCTGCAGGGTTCTATTACGTCACTGCGTGTCTTGTCCTCTGTGGACTCCGCACATTTCCCTGTTTGTATTACACTGAACGTGGATGTTGATTTCGATCATCTTAGAAGAAAAGAAAAGAAATGGATTGAAAAACGCATTTGGAATACAAGCTTAGAACCACATTTTGTAGAGGCTTTAAACAGTGAGGAGTTCAATAGACTGTATTCCAGGGCGTTGATGCTAATTGATACAGATGTAAATCAAGCTGTAAACTTGTTTTCTAATGCTCTGGTCAGTAGTAGTGACTGTATGAAGAAAACTATATGTGTTAGTAATGAGCCACGAATACCAGACTGGTACGACAGGGATTGCGCACAGTTAAAGAGCAAAGTGAGGCAGTCGTTAACAATCTTTCGTAGTTGTAAAAAGTTTAAATCTGACAAACGTAAAGATTTTGTTCAGCATCTAAAATATTACAAATCTTTTATTAAAAAGAAAAGGGGCTGTTTTAAACGTGAAAAGGCTAACAGACTGGCTTCTTTCGGTAAAGATAGTAAGGGGATTTGAGAGAGAGTAAGAAGTATGTCAGGCGGAAAAAAGTCTCAAATTTGCCCTGATATATCAGATCAACAACGGTACCATCATTTCAAAAGTCTGTTCAATGTGCAGAAGATCAAAGTACATGATTATAGCACCGAAAATGTTAATATTGATTGTAATGAATTGAACTTACCTATAAATGAGAGCGAAGTACTTCAAGCTATTAATTCTTTAAAGAAAGGAAAAGCGTGTGGAATTGATGAAATCACTGCAGAAATGCTGAAATTAAGTAGCAACTTCTCGTCGCCTTCTTACTAAAACTATTCAATGCACTATTTGACAGAGGTTCGTATCCAGAAGAATGGACTAAAGCAATTGTAGTTCCAATTTTTTAAAAAGGTGACAAAACAGTAACTGACAATTACAGGGGGGTTTCGCTATCAAGCTTAGTTAGTAAATGCTACTGTACGATTCTGAATAGGAGACTAGTAAAATGATCGAAGAGAACAGAAAACTGACAGAATCTCAGGCTGGGTTTAGAAAGGGTTACTCTACAGTCGACCATATTTTTACTTTAAATGCTATTATAGAAAAGTGTTTTTCAAAAAGGGGTGGCTAACTCTATGCATGTTTTGTAGACCTAAGAAAAGCATTTGATTCAGTCCAACATGAACCACTATTTGAAATTTTGCGTACAACTGGCATACATGGCAAATTTATGACAGCAGTCACAGCGATTTACGAGTCAATTGTTTCATGTGTGAGAATTGGAGATCGTCTTACGGAGTTTTTTTTAGTTGTCCGGTAGGATTGAGACAGGGTTGTATACTTAGTCCAGAACTTTTTTCTATTTTCACATAATGAAATTGCTGCATATGTAGATGGCAGCGGTGTGCATGGCATTCAGTTGTTACCTGGTTTGGTTGAACTATTCCTTCTGTTATTTGCCGATGATATTGTTCTTTTATCCGATACTGCCAGGGGTCTTCAAAACCAAATTAATTTATTAAATGACGCTTGCAAAAGATTATTTTTAAAGAGAGAGAGAGAGAGAGAGAGAGAGAGAGAGAGAGAGAGAGAGAGAGAGAGAGAGAGAGAGACAGACAAAGACAAACAGACAGACGGACAGACAGACAGACAGATATATTTTCTTATCATCTTTCTACCACCACTATCCCACCCCCTCTTCATTGTTTCCTCTGGGGTCTCTGTTTGTGTGAGCATGATTGTCGAACACTGTAAAAGGTTAGCCTGCGCTTGTTTTCTCCCACTACTTCCTTGTTCAGCACTCTAAAAGGCTGCCATTGAAACTGAAACAGTGACAATAGTGGATCTTTTTAAATATCCAGTCAAATCATTTGGCTTTCTTTTGTTGGCAAAGCCTCGCACTGAAGCTGACAGGGGAGGATTTCCTTTTACACACAGACACACACACACACACACACACACACACACACACACACACACACACACACACACGTGTTCTGTCAAAACAAAAGGAAAACGCACAGGAACAGCAAAAAATCTGAAAATAGGTATAAAGCCACCCAAAATGAATAAATAAATAAATAAATAAATAAATAAATAAATAAATAAACAAATAAATAAATAGATGAACAGAAAAGAGGATAAAACTTCAGCATAGCATCACACATGTATTGAAGGCATAGATAACTGGTGACACACATACCACAATACAATGTATGGTACTTTAGCCAAGTTATTCGTATGGAGGGCAAGCATGCTTTAGGAAAAAAAGAGGGAAAACAAACAGAGGCACAAAGAGAGGTCGGTAAAGACAAACAATTAGTATGAGGAAAGACAGGCAGACGGACACATCGATGGACAGACAGACGGACAGACAAGCAGACAAACAGAACAAAAACAGAATGGGCTGGGTCACGATCACAGCAAGTGAAGATATATGTCATTGCGACATAGTACAATGTCTCTCAAGTGCAGGCGCACAAACAAACACACAAACAAACAAACGAAAAATACCAAGGAAAAGAAAAAAGATAAAAAAAAACTTGAGCAGCAACACAAGAGCCCTTGTCAGAACGCCAGCGGCAAAAGTGTAGAGTAAAGCAGGTTTCCATTTATGGTTCAATCGTTCAGTTTTACGGACCCCGGATAATTCCAGATATAGGACGTATAGTTTTCTTGTTTTGTTTGTTGTTTTACTCAGGAAGACCAATACCTCAATTCGTACGCTTTTATGCGCTGTTTTTCGACATTTTTGTTCTTCTTCTTTTGCTTTTGTATCCCTTTGTTCCGCACAAATTTATAACATTTTCTGGCACATTTGAAAGAAAACATCTGGCGGGTTTGGTAACAGCAGCCAAAGGTAAGGATCTTAATCTAGCACTTAACTTTTTTTTCATTAATGAATACAGGCTTCCATTAAAACACACCAACGTCGGACAAACTTGCATTTCTCTTCAAGACAGATGAAAAATCATTATTAAAAACGCATTCTAACAGCACAACCAAAATGTTAATCAGCATCTATATATATTCCATGAAGTAAGAGCAAAAGAGAGAGGGGGGAGAGGGAGGGAGGGAGAGAGAGACAGACAGACAGACAGACAGACACAGACAGACAGACATACAAATGAAGACAGAGGGACAGAGACAGAAACAAGAGACAGACAGAGAGAGAGAGAGAGAGAGAGAGACAGAGAGAGAGAGAGACGGAGAGAGAGAGAGAGAGAGAGAGAGAGAGAGAGAGAGAGAGAGAGAGAGAGAGAGAGAGAGAGGAGCCGGGCGGATGGGGGGAACATCATTGTAACATTACATGCATGTATCCAAATTGGAAAGAAGCACAATCCTTTCAACAGATGATCTTATCCATTGTGCAAATAATATCTTTCATGACACAGACACACAGCTTTTTTTTTTCTCTCCTTAGCTTGGTGAAACTGCCATTAGTGTGTGTGTGTGTGTGTGTGTGTGTGTGTGTGTGTGTGTGTGTGTGTGTGTGTGTGTGTGTGTGTGATGTTATAATTGCATTTCTTCCTGTCAAGAGAATAAGGCTCGTTCACTATAGCTGTTGGCACTGCGTTCAATGTATTTACTGTCTTCATATCCTGTTTTGTGAGCATTTTCAATTGTATCTGTATCCAAACTGACCTGGACATTTTGACAGAAGAAAAAAAGCGGGTTTGCAGTGGAAGATTATACGACAGGAAAATTACTAATCTCGGCGTCTACATTCTGTGATTCTCTAAAACAAATAAGCCAAGGGTTCTGCTGGCTCTGTCAGTGATGGTGCTGATGAGTGGTTGCCAAGGCATGCCCTCTGACTGGGTGACGCCATTATACTGGGTGGCGGTGACCTCTTGAAGTAGTTGGCCGTAAAGAATATATGTTCTGTTGTCATTTTTTTTTCTTCGCTGCTCTCAGAACTTGACCCTCGCCTGGATGGGGGCTCACGTCCCAAGTCTCCTCCCATGCTTCCGGCTTTTAGAGATCTTACAGCATGGTCTGTCATTGTTAGATGTGATACAGTGTTGACAAATTATGTCAACGGCAAAAAAAACGTGTGATAGAATCAGTGTGGATGGGAAAGTTGTTCTTATAGAGGAAGAACAGCGCTGGATCAAGAACAGATCCTTGAGGTACTCCTGAATCCACTCGGACAAAGCTTGGACTTTGCTGCGTTGATGATGACTGCTTACTATCAAGCTTTAAGGAAGTTCCCATTACGAGAGTTGACCCTACCTCTGACACCATAGTAATTATGACAACTTGTATCAAAAGGCTGTGACTAATCTGTTTAAAGCCTCCTGGAAGTCAGTCGCTGTTGCATCAACCTGCTTCACTGTCCGAAGCTCCTCAATCAAGCCTTGCTGGTTTTTACAAGATACTTCCTCACCAAAAGCCATATCATAGTTCGGGATTGATAGTACTATCACAGAGTGATATACATAGGAGCTACACACAGACAGACAGACACACACACACACACACACACACACACACACACACACACACACACACAGCAGCCTGAGAGACATTCTGAGCTTCTCCAGTGTCATCCCCTCCTCCCCGAGCAGTTACATCCGGTCATTCTACCTACCCAGGATGGACCGAGCCATTGATTGCCTTGATCTATAGCGTGACGCCTGAGAGACATTCTAAGCCCTCCCCCCCCCCCCCCTCCCCCTCCCCGAGCGGTACATCCGTTCATTACCTACCCGGATGCATTGGCATGCTAGATCCCCTCTCCTGCTCCCCCCACCCTGACATTGCTACGCCCCTCCCCCTTCCCCCCATGCCTGAGCAGTGGGTCAGTAATGAAAACCAGACCTCGATAGTGTCCAGTGCCTGGCGTTCTCTGACTGTGTCAAAGACGTGCCACGCTACACAGTTATTCAATTCACACTCAGGCCAAAGCTATATAAACTAAAGATATCAACTTCCCAGAACTCCCCTCCCTGGCATCCTCTAGGTGAGTCAAGGTGTTGCTGGGCCTCTCGGCCTTCGGGCCTGGCCACAGTGATCATGGTATTAAGATATGTGAGTTCTGTGTTTTTGTGTGTCTATTTTCATTAGTCTAGACAGAGAAGGTCTTTTTTTTTCCACAGTCACATGATAATAATTCCAGACCACCGTCACATCACAACATATCCATTGTCACAGGACAAAATTCGCGTTGGAAAGGGGAAGAAAAAGAAAGGAAAGAATAACAAATGAACTGATACACGAACTGGGGAAAGGCAAAAAAAAACGACGATGAGGCAAGGAAAGAAGAGAAGGAGAAGAAAGTAAATAAATCATATTTTTTTTTTCACTTTTTTTTTTTTTCATTTTCCATGAACAAAAGACAATAATCAAGACGCATGAACAAGAAAAACAAAAACATAGTTTCAGAACCAGTTACATACAGTTATTAGACACTTAGTAGGTGATGGACAATTCAGGATACATCTCTATTATGAAACAGAGGTAATAATAGAGACTATTACCAAATGGCATAATTTAACATTTTTTTTTTTATGATGAGCTTATAGATGGACAATTTCATTTCGCAATGGAGTGATTATCCCACCACACCGTCCGTTCTGGCAACATGATGTCTACACACATAGGGCCTGAATTATATAAATAAGGGCATATATTTTTTTCATGTTAGCTCGAATTCATGGGTTTTCCTACAGTTGCTGATAAATATTTTTCTGTTCTTACCCTTATATTTAAACTATTGATGAAACTGGACATTGTAGGGTTCAAATTGTGTAACTTGCTTTTGTAGATGAAAAAGTTGGCAAATAGTAGTATGAAATCTAAAGGCTTGTCTGTTATTACATTTTCTGCACAACCAAACAAGATTAGTTGCTCGTTTAATATTAGTCTTACAGAATGGGGACATTTATTCCATAAAACAGATTCTAAGTCATTCCAGAAATTTTGAATTACAATGCAATTCCAAAACAAGTGCTGAATTGTCTGCGTTTCTGAGTTACAGAAATTACATTGTGGGGAGTCTGTGAGTTTTTACACATGTGAAGAAACTTTTGTGTGGGGAGAATACGGTGTACAAGTCTGAACTGGATCCATCTCGGTTTAGTATCTGTAGTAGTTTTAAGAGGTTTTAAAAAGATATTTTCCACTTGAGTCCAGTATACAGACGTTCCCACTTAATCACTGCTGCCGGGTGATTTTTTTAGAACCAAGTAGGATCGATTTAACTATTTTGTTGTCTTTCTGGATCAAGATCCATGTTTTATTTTCCTCATCAATAACATGTGCTATGTCTTCTCTGTAATTGAGAATTTCTTGATATTTTCTAATAGCTCTGATGATTCCCTCATATGCTAAAAAATTAGTTTTTGTAACGTTTGAGTATTTTACCTTAAAATCATTAAGGACAGAAAAAATTTCATTTGCATCCATTACATGGTTAACTTTTGTTACACCTGCTTCTATCCATTCTTTCATGTAGATCACCTTATTGTCCCTTGTTATGTTTACATTATAATGAATATATTCTGACGGGAATTCTTTCATATTTAAAGGTTTACACTTTGAGCAGAACTTTTTATAATGTCTAACAACATCAAGCCAGAATGGATTATCGAGTCGTTGGAGTAACACGTTAGCGTACTCACCTCCGAGCTTTTTTTTTGTTTGTTTCATGGCTGATACAAGGTATATATGAAACTACTAAATTCTGATCCTGGAATATTCAACCGTCTTAACCAGCTAATCTTCAGAGTCTCAAGTAGTATAAATATGTTACTCACTTTTAGTCCTCCTTTTTCATATTCTTGATAAATTACCGATTTCTTTATCTTATTATGTTTCCATTCCATAAGAACTGGAACATTTCAGTTTCTATTTCCTTCAAAAGTTGGCTTGGGGGGTCCGGAAGATTAAGAAACAGATAGGTAAACTGAGAAAGAATAAACATTTTTATATATTGCGATTTTCCCAAAAGGAGTGAGATTTCTTCTTTTCCATTGTTTTAAGATTTTCTGCACGGCTGAAAGCTTTTGACTGTAATTTATTTCGACAATCTGGTTTGTATTAGTAGAAAGTTTTATGCCGAGAACCTTAAAGATACCCGGATTCCATTAGAAGTTCCTATCCCAAAAGTATCGAATTTGACTATTTTTTCTACTTCCAATCCACACTAGTTGGGTTTTATCACTATTCATTTTCAAGCCTGACATCTGTGCATATTCATCAAGGATATCTACAGTTGCCTTGAGAGACTGTTCAGAACCGTCAAGTAGTAGCAGAGAAGTATCGTCTGCAAACTGTGACAGGAGAAATTCTGTGTTTTTTTGCTAATGTCTTTAACATCTTTACTTTTTCGAATCATCAGTGATAAAAACCTCTGCGCATATTAAGTATAAGTAGGGAGAAAGCGGGTCCCCCTGTCTGCACCCTCTTTCAAGTTTAAAGCGGGTAGAATACTGACCATTTACCAGGACGCATGATGTGGTATTCATATACAATGTTCGAAACCACTGAACAATACTAGGTCCAAAATTTAAAAAATTCAAACATTTTTCAATAAAGACCCAAGAGACACTGTCAAATGCTTTCTCAAAATCAATCAGCATTAAGAGACCAGGAATACGTGTTTTTTAGTGTAAAGCATAACATCGTATAGCAATCTTATATTTTCTCCAATGTAACGACCTTTGATAAAGCCCTTCTGACAGACATTTATAATGCTTGGCAAGACTTTTTGTAATCTTGCAGATATGCAAGCAGAAGCTATTTTATAGGAGACATTTAACAGGGATATTGGGCGCCAATTTTTTATCAATTGTTTTGGGTTTTTCCTCTTTGGGTAAAACACACAATGATTCCTTGTTTTTTGGAGACTGAAAGTTGCCCACAGTTGTAGCCCGAATTAACTGATCTGACAAGAAAGTGACCAATGTCAACAAAAAAGAACTTAAAGAATTTAACGGTGAATCCGTCTGACCCCAGGACTTTTGTCATTTTGCATTTTTTTCAGTGCTTTTGCAGCCTCACTGTACGTGAGGGGTCCTTTAATGCTCTCTTTCGCATCACAAGTTATTGCTAGGGCATCTGGCAAAAGATGGTTAAGGTTAATATCATTAACCTCTCTGTAACTGTACAAATTCTGGTAAAAGGTCTGAACCTCTGACAAGATTGTATCTTGGTCTGATATTATATCACCATTGCCATTGTCGAGGTAACTCGTCGATTTGTCTACAAAATTTCTTTTTTTCCAAGTTGCTAAAATATTTGCTGGTTTTTTCACCATCTTTTAACCATCTAATTTTTGCTCGTACAGCTATCCCTTCCATCTTTTTGTTTCTTAGTGTCTGCAGTTCATTTCTTAATTCTTCTAGTACTTGTATGTTATCTTCACTTACATTCCCCTCCAAGGCTTGTATTTCGTTTGTGAGATTACCTTCTCTTTCTTTCTCAGTTTTTGTTTTGTGTGAAGAATAGGCAATAGTTTTGCCCCGTATTTCCATCAAAAGCACTTCGAAAAACAATTGTTCGTTAATCTGAAATTGTAATTCATTATTTGGAACATTACTAAGTTCTTCAGTCTTATAAACTGGTAATGCGTATTGTTTTTTTACCTCCAAAATTTTCTGTTTTATTTCTGCTATGTATTTATCATCTTTGAGAAGTGTATTGTTAAATTTCCAAAACGGTCTATCCCTTTTGAACTGATCTTTTCTCAACACCAGTGAAACTAAAGAATGATCAGATCGGTATCCAGTATCTACAGTTGCATCTCTTATCTCTGATACGAGTGCCTTGGAAGTTAGGAAATAATCAAGCTGGCCTTGTTTTATTGAGTTAAATTTACGCCATGTGTATGCCCTTTTCATTGGATAAAGATTCCTAAACACATCAATTAAATCATACGTGTCTATCATGTCAAGAATTTTCTTCCGTGTTTTAGGTCTGTTAGTAACGCTTGAATAATTACGCACATCAGTCTTGAGATCGAGGGCACACTTCCAGTCTCCAGCTGCAATAACAAAAACATTATCTATTTCCTCAATTTTTTGTACTATTCTCTCAAAGAACTGTGGGTTATCCCCACTGCTTGGCCATATACATTGACTAGTGTGATACGTTTATTTAAGAACTCTATGTCCATTACAATGAAGCAACCCCCAGGATCCCTGAATATTGTATACAATTTATATTCGAAATTGTTATTAAACAGATACCAACACCATTTTTATTTGTTTCAGTACCTGCTAACCCATAAGTTATAACCCCAGTTGGCTCTTATAAAGTTTTCATTGGCTTCCTTTAAATGTGTTTCCTGTAAAAAGTATATGCTAGCCTTACGTTTGCGAAGA